>WURT03000030.1:1365153-1384703 GCA_009936505.3 Holothuria glaberrima
CTTTTTTGAAATTTATTCCCAAAATGTGCAATTAACACACTTTTACAGTTTATAACAGGATTAGCCCTTTATTGAATACATAATATACATAGTAAATACATAAGCCATCACTACTGTGCTTGTATATGTACAAAACCAGATGTTTTGGACTTGCCTCAAATGCAATTTGGAGTACACCATTACATCTAAATTACCCTTCTACAAGCCACATATGCATGGTATGAATTTTCAAGGGTACAGTTGCAACAATGTTGTTCAACATTTGGAAAATGGGTTCCCAGCTGAGTTGGAACCAGTTGATGGCAACTGGAATCAGTTGTGAATTTTTCCAACTGGTCCTAAAACACAGCTTGGAAATTTTCCAACCGTGTCCAGTTGAAACCAGTTGAAAATTCCCAACTGTTTTTTTTTCCTCTGGGAGGAATTCGGAGCATGGTGTTTGACGGTGAAACCCATTAAATCTTCTCAATATAATTTAACTAGAACGCAGAAAATCGGCTCTGTAGTCAGCCCGCCACACACTTTGACAGTTGGGTCATTTTGGTGTTCATTAATTGATTGCAATGTATAGCACATGGGCTTAAATCGGCAGGAGATACTGAAAGAGGAGCTGTTAATTTTTTCCGCCAACAGGGAAGAGGGTGCATTACACATCGATCTTGTTACACCTCACACATGTCAAATAATTCAAAATCAATTTTCCAGCACCATGTGTGCAAGCTCTGACCAATCAGAAATCATATTTGAATCAGCTGATCCACCTGTATTCCTCTGAGTTTGACAAAATGACAGCCCCCATGGAATGGACAAATGCCAAAGTGGAGTTAGTTAGTTAGATGAGGTTTAACGGCCCGTTTTCCAACCAATTGGTTCAAGTCGAGCCGACCACGGCCTTTTTTCCAGTTGTGGCTCACTGGCTTGTTTTCCCTTACTCCATTGCTTATGCGGACCACCACGCACAACGGCAGAAGGTTCCATTTTTTAAAGTCTTTGGTATGGCTCGACCTGGGAATCGAACCCGGGCCTCCTGCGTGAGAGGCGGATGCTCTACCACTAGACTAAACACAGGGTTTGATTAAAGTTTATGAGAGTAGTCCCTTGTCCATAGCCTCTTTTGTTGTACGTTTCATGTATTTGTTTGAAACTTGGACACAGTGTTTCTTAGACACAATGTTTCTTGGACACAATGTTTCTTCAAATGGTGGGCCATTTGGAGCTTTCAGGAATTTTTGGTCCAAGGTCCCATGTGGGCCCAAGGGCCATTTTATGAAATTCTGCAAAATGCTTTTTCTCGTACAAAATTTTTTGTACAATGTTGATGGTTTGTCATAATTATACTCTTTTAATTTTACCTCCAGGGTGTGCAGAAATTTTGGGTCCAAGGACCAAGATGGGCCCTAAGATCCATTTTGTGATATACGGTATTGTAAAATGGTCATTGGTCAACCCCTCCTCCAGTCAATGTTAAACAGAGTTGATGACCTGTCAATAATGATGCTCGGTTAGTGATCTGTGTATGGTATTCTTGAATTTTGGTCCGAGGTACCATTTGGGCCCTATGGCCCATTTTATGCAATTCTGGAAAATGCTTTTTCTCGTACAAATTTTTTTGTACAATGTTGATGATTTTGTCATAATGATACTCTTTTAATTTTAACTCCAGGGTGTGCAGATATTTTAGGTCCAAGGACCAAGATGGGCCACAGAATCCATTTTGTGAAATATTGTTAACCCCTTCTTCCACTTAACTATGAACAGAGTTGATGGCCTATCATAATTATGTTTGGTTAGTGATCTGTTTATGGTTTTCTGGAAGTTTATGTCTAAGGTTCCATGTGGGCCCTGTGGCCCATTTAATGAAATTCTGCAAATTGCGTTCTCCTTCAGAATCTCTTGTACAATCTTGATGGTTTGTATATTCAGTTAGTGGTACCTTCAAGTGTTTAGGAATTTGGGGTCTGAAGGCCCAAGTGGGCCGTAGGGTCCATTTTGTGAAATATTGCAAAGTGATTAACTATTCCTCCAATTGAAGTTAAACAGGGTTGACCGCCTGTCATAAGGACGCTTGGTTAATAATCGGTTAATGGTTTTCTGGAAGTTTTGATTGAAGGTCCCATGAAATTCTGCATATTGCATACTTCTACAGATTCTCTTGTACAATGTTGACGATTTGTTATAATGATATTCTGTTAGTGGTACCTTCAGGGTGTTCAGGAGCCAAGGCTAAAGATGGACCGTAGGGTCCATCTTGTGAAATATTGCAAAATGCTTCACCATTTCTTCCAATTAATGTTAAGAGTTGACAGCCTGTCAATGTTGCTTGGTTAGTGATCTGGGTGGGATTCACTAACATTTGCGTAAGTTTTTTCATAAGTCAAAATGCATACGAACCACGTAAAAACCTTCTGAAGATGTATTCACGAAAACAACTTCCAAAATGATGATAACATGAAACATTTTCCTGGCAATCCGGGAGCTGCCTTCAGGGTGTTCGAGTTTGGGTCATAAGTCATTTGAGGTTATTTAATGTCATATGACGCTTGTACTAATAAAGACAAGAACCCAGGGACCATTGGTTGAAGGTATGAGCTTCTGCACCATTGTTGCTCATTTTTGACAACATGTTGCTCAAGTGTGTTGTAACATGTGTCCGCGACATGTGTCTAGTTAAAACAAAGAAAATTTTTGTGTCCAGGTGTGTCAGCAACATGTGTCGACACATGTGTCCTGAAATGTTGATAGTGTACACTGGGCTTAAGGCAGGCGCGTGTGAAATCCTCGTTGTGCGTGCAGTGTGATTCACTACTTGCACCCTAAATGACGTCACATAACGTCAATAAGTGCGTTCGATTTGCAGTCCGGAGCCGCGGCTCGAGTCCAATTGACATCACTTGAGCCAGCGTTCGCGCTTGCGCAGATAAGAGACAAGCCGAATGCAAACTCGAGTGGCCCACCATTACGTGCCCCATGGGCATGCACAGTGCCTACGAAACCTTGCGCTTACAGCAAGTAGGCCATCCACACATGTCATACTCTGTACACTGTATGCAGCAGTACGGATATAGGCCTGCCGATGGATCACTGGATGTCGAAGAAACGTTCAAAGTGAACGATCGTGTGAGAAAACAAAACGTTGTAATCGCTACATTTCTTGGCTGAAACATAGATCTGTTTCCCAGCAATCTGCGGTATCGAGTTCTTCTAATGCAGGCACACTGAAGTTCAACGGTAGTCTAGGTTCCCCGTTCCGACAAACCTACGAGAACTAAAAACCGTTTCAAACGGCACCAAATGTAATATGGAAGTGCTTACAAGCTGTGAGTTGACAGCGGAGTTGTTTACAATTGAAAATAACTCCCACTTACTTTGCTGTATAGAAAGTTTTCTTGGCCCTATTCGAGTATTACAGGGACAGATTTGCACGGACGGCAAGTCTATTTCGTATGTTGCCATCTTAACGTGTGACGTAAAACGCGTCGTATGGCTCAAGTAGACCACCTCGGCAAGCTGGTCGTTTTGACCAGCTCCAGTTGTGACGTTTTGATTACGTTTTGGCAAGTCGAACGCTGGCTCGAGCCGGTAAATCGAACGCACCTAATGTAGAAGGTCTATAGACCTTATGCATTGACGTCATGCGACGTCAGTTTGGAGGAAAGCAATGAAGTACACGTGCACGAACGGCGTAGATTTTGCAAGAGCGTGCAGTAGACTTACGCGCATGTATGATTGGTTGACAAATCAGCTGTCTGTTTTTGGTGTAACTTGCAATGAAACGCGTTTTTCCTCCAAACGAGGGAGCACTAATTTCTGTTTTGTGACATTTTATGCATAAGGTCTACTGTGCCAGCCAACGTGTGTGAATCATTGCCAGTGTGCCGTGGGGTACTGCGTGTGATGTGGCTAGGTTCCGTATACAGTCTGCACCAGTATAACGTACAAGGTACATGTTTTCGCGCTGGTCACGGTTGAATTACTGATATCAGCGCTTGAATTGCTGATATCAGCAAATGAATTGCTGATATCAACAATTGCATGAATTAGTGATATGTGCTGGCCATTTGCTGATATCATTAAATCAGTTGCTGATATCAGCAAATGATTTGTTTATATCAGCAAATGAATAAGTGATATGTCCCATTTGGTGATATCAGCAAATAATTGGTTATTTCAACAATGATTTGCTGATATCTGGAATTAATTTTTAATTTCAGCAATTCATTTGCTGATATCACCAAATCATTTCATGATATCAGCAACTATTTGTTGATATTAGAAATTAATTGTTGATATCAGTAAATAAGTGCTGATATCAGCAAATAATTGCTGATATCAGCAAATAATTGTTGATATCAACAAATGAATTGTTGATATCAACAATTAACTGCTGATATCAGCAAATAATTGTTGATATCACTATTTGCTGATATCATCAGATGATAAGGTGATATCAGCAATTATTTACTGATATCAGCAATTAATTGCTGATATCACCAATTAATCATTGATATCTGATATCACCAATTAATTGCTGATATCACCAATTAATTATTGATATCTGCTCCTGAAAAACAAAGGAGATCATCACTCGACCTGTGGTACCCTGGTCTGATGATGACCTGAGGAGGAGAAAGCAAGAGAGCCGCCGAAAAGAAAAGATTTTTCGTAAACACCCCACTGTCGAAAACAAACTCAGTTTGAAAGCGAGTCAAACAGAATACCAACGTAGAATCCGTGAAGCAAAGGAAAGATATTATAACACCATAATATGTGACTCTAAGGGTGACCAAAAACTTTTATTCAAAATAGTAAAAGAGTTGAGGAAAGGTAAATGTCAGATGCCACTACCAGAGGCGGAAAATGATAAAGTTTTGGCAAATGAATTTGCTGCATTTTTCTCAGAAAAAATTGAAAAGATCCGTATAGGTTTAGATAAAGTCCAAGTAATCGATACACCAGATATAAGTCATCCAGATATTAAAGTAAATTTTAACAAGTTCCGCCCTGTTACTGAATTAGAGATTTCAAATATGGTTAGTGAGTTTAGTAACGCTACATGTCACTCTGACCCAGTTCCAACAAAGTTGGTGAAGGAATGCTTGGACGTACTTGTGTCACTTATTACCAGCATTGTCAATGCTTCACTGTTATATCACACGTTTCAAAAGATTTGGAAAGAGGAACTAGTTAAACCGCTGCTAAAAAAGACCGGAGTAGATCCAGTATACATCAATTATCGCCTGGTTAGTAATATGCCATTTTTGAGCAAGGTGATTGAGAAAGCTGCTTTTGCCCAACAACTGGAGCACATATATCAAATGGATCTTTTCCCAGATCTCCAGTCGGCATATCGGCCGTATCATTCAACGGAGACTGCGCTGCTCAAAGTTACATCTGACATCCTGATGTCTATGGACAAAAAGCAAGTCACACTGCTAGTTCTCCTAGATTTGAGCGCTGCGTTTGATACGATCGACCATTCTATATTGGAGATCGTACTGGAAAAAGATTATGGCATCACTGGTGATGTACTTGCCTGGGTTAGCTCTTATCTTGAGAATCGCACTCAGCGTGTACAACTCCAGTCAGGTGTTATGTCTGAACCGCGACCACTCCATTATGGTGTACCCCAGGGAAGCTGCTATGGTCCCGTGGCATTCTTGTTGTATGCTAGTCAATTATTTGCTGTTATGCAGAATTACTTACCCCAAGTTCATGTGTACGCTGAAGACACCTAACCTTTACTTAGGCTTTAACCCTAGCCAAGATACAAACCACTGGAAAACTGCTGCTGAAATTGAAAATTGTGTGAGGGATGTTATCAAATAAATTAAAAATAAATGATTCAAAGACTGAATTTATGCTTCTTGACTCCAAATCCAGCTTAGCGAAAGTGCATGCTAATTCAATCCGAGTAGTAGGGTGCGTGGTGCAAAAAGTCTCGTATGTGTGAAATTTAGGGGTGTGGCTTAATGAGCACCTAGACATACAGCTACATATCACCAAGCAATGTCAAAAGGCGATGATGTACCTGCAAGCTATCTCTATTAGAAAATGGCTTACTATAGAAGCCACTCGGAGTCTACTGCACGCTTTTGTGACGTTATGTCTTGACTATGGAAACTGTTTTTTATGGAATCTGTATTAAATTATACTATTGTAAAGTGCACGTGAATGACTTTATCACATCGTGCGCTATATTAAATCTAATGTATGTATATATATATATATAATCATATAAAAAAGAATAAAAGGTAAAACGGCTTGCCATACGAGCGGCGCTGTTCTGTTTGCATATAAGGAGTGTGTTAAAAACTTCCTTTTCCTACGACCGTATGATAGTTTTCTTTAAGTTGGCAAAGGTAGCGCACCATGAGATGAACTGTCCTACTGATACGCTCAATCTGTGGGGACGAGGAAGCAGTGTTTATGTGCTCCTATCTTTTCTAGCTTGTGCTTAGGATTTCTCGACTTGTTGATTTCTTTTCGTGGTCATTACTTGATTTGGACGGGAAAGCCATAGTTGTAAGTAGCATATTATTTTTATGCATTTAATTTCGTTTTTAGTCAATTGTAGGCTACTGAGTTTTGTTTATTGAACAGTACAGGGAACGGTGTCTTACTGCATTGAAACGATGGTGGTTGCCACATGCGTAATAAGTGAGACTTACGCTAGGCCTGCTATGGAAAGCTTTAACCTAACGAAACGTTTGTTAACAGAAATTGTTATAAATGTGGGAGAAACTGGGGGAGTCGGCATTCTGGGCACAATGGAGTGAAATGAATTGTGCAATACGCTATAAAACGATCGGTCCAACGGTACCCCTCCCGTTACGCGTTGTTTTATCACAGACTAAGTACCGTAATGTATTTATAGTTCATCAGCATAAAAGTTACACAATGAAGAGAAAAAAGAATCGTTGGAAAGATGTCAACTATCCTACGACACAACTACGAAATCTAAAAATAAATGAAAATTACACAAGACTACAAACATATATAATTAAATTTACATTGGAACAAAGTACGCCTACGTAGGTCTAATATCACCTATTCAACTTGGGAACTGAAGTATAGACTAAGCGTGAAAGTGATATTGTAGTCAGTTAATTATGGTTTCAATCATATTGCACGATGGTGAAGAGACTTCATATTTACTATATATAGCATTTTGGAATCAGGCACGTAGACAGACAAGGTACTGAAGGTGGGAGGCTTCCAGGGGCGAAATATTTTCTGGAGGGGGTGGGGCGATATGTGTAAAACTGTGTGAAAGCAATGGTTACTTGAAATTTTCTAGGGGTCGATATTTTCTTCTGCCCCTGGTCCGCCTTGGCTTCGTACGGGCTTGCTTGGAATGTCCATAGCTGAATGTAGAAATGGTTAACTTAAACTTGCGAAAAGTCTAATAAATGGGCCGTTACCAAGTCCCTAGCCAAGGATGGGGGAGGGGTAGCCTCTAGAAAAACTTTCAACCCCCTATAAAATTTCAAGTTACCAATGCTTTAATATATTTTTAAATATCTTTCCTCTTGGAAGTATTGTGTATCCCTCCCGAAGCTATCCAGCCCTCCCCCAGTACCTTGTCTGGCTATAGGGTATGGCTGTGACTTTACGTGTTTGATAAGGCTGAAAGAGAATCCGTGTGTTGTTATATACAGTTTTGAAAAAATTAATACCATGGCGCCCAGTTGTAAATTACTTACAAATTAGCTGTAGGTTTTTCATGATGCGACTGTAAGCAGGTGAGTTCTCCTGAGAGACTCCCTTTTGTTAAAGGTCGTGTGACATGCCACTAAAAAAGAGCTGTTTCACTCTCAGTTAAAGAATTAAGTCATCCAATGAAAGATCTGTTGGAATTATTTTAATATCTTTTACCGTTCTCAAAATGTAGGTGTTCAAAGTTTGATGGTTTCTGAAGAAACTCATTGCCTATGCAAAAATCATGATGTGGAATGTTGCACAGTGCTAAGATTTCTGTTGTTAATACTATATAAATTACTTCTTACTTACTGATCAGATAGGTTACAGTTTGTTGAATGATATCAATGTTTCTGAAGGAAGGAATTTTCAAACTTTCATAATAAACCCCTCAGGGGATAACAATGCTACCAGTGTCCTTTAAATTAAGGTTGAAAAAAACAAAGGCTAACATGAACCATATATGGTATGTCCATCTCATGATGTCACATATTTGCATATTTAGCTCATGTTTATTCATGATACAAGTGTGAAATAGAAATTACCTTGTAAAATGGTCAATGTTTGATGGATTTTAACGGGAATTGCGGCTATTTTCTGGAGATTTAATGCTTTTACATTAAATATCCAACTATGTTTTATTTTCATGTCACACAACCTTTAAAATACGTAAATTGATCCAAACATCCACTCAATGAATAGTGTAGTTCACTGTGCAGCAGTTCAGGTATACGAATACGACCCTGAGCAGTGACATACTGTTTCGGGAGAGGGAGGGCTGAGCTGATTTTTGAAGGAATTATCTTATCTTGGCTAAGGGCCTAGAGTGACTTCTCGTAAGTATGTCCTCGGCTTTATGCATGCACTGTGCGGTGAATTATGCAATGGAAAGTACACAACGCAGTTTGTACGTAATAGGAGTCCATAACTACGCATGTACGTTCAAAGCTATTGACTACATATTGTTTTGCAACTTAGGTTAACTGTGACAGTGACCGCAAAGCTTTGCCTTACGGAAACTCCAAATGGAAATTAATCTGTCCTAACAAAACATATAAATCCTGTTTACACTTTTATTAGGGTGTTGTAAATTTATCTACTTGTTTAGAATTGTGTATCAAGTCTCATTGAAGAGCAAATTCTGGTTTCCCTAGTTTGAATTATTTACACAATAGACTGCCGATGGAGTTGAACGGTGTCGACTCCACGGTCTATTGTGTGATGTAGTTTAGACACTATTGTACAGCACACATTTCATTGATCTGTACATGCCATTGACCAATTAGAGTGGTCTTTATTTGAAGGCATAGTTTGAGCCAGCCCTCTTTTTATGTTAACAAAAGTCCACCTGCCTTTAAGCTGCTGTTTACTCCAGCTTCAGTTTCATGTACATTTACAAAAACCATGATCAAGCAGTAGTATTGTTAAGGCGTTATCATGACAGAAACAACACGGCGCAAATAAGGCGCAAATAAGGAACGGCCCCGTGAAATGAAATGAAAAGAAAAGCACAGAGGACATAACAATTTCTTTACAATTTAAATGTATTTGATTATTCATAATATGTTATATGAATATGCATGACCACGTGACTCTTCTGCACCAAATTCGAACATTTTGCCTTGTAATGTGTCACATTCTTGTTTCGAGAAGAAACTGTGCATGATATCATGTCACAATGTTTCTTAGGAGCTGGAGACATGAAATAAGGTTAGGGGTAGAAGTCTCTTGAAATATTATCATGCATGATATCATGTGAGGATTGGGTACTCTTCTATTGCCGCTTACTTAATGCGTAAATAATACATAATAATAATAACATATTAGAAAAATACGTTCGCCTTCAGAGAGACTTTCAAAATTTAGTTGATGCATTTTATTTCAAAACGATAATGACTGACAACTTACTATATCTGTCCTGTTAGAATCAAGGAAAAAAGGTCCAGCAGGCAGCACAGATGAGCCATAATTATTGAAATACAAATGCTACAGCCAATTAAAATGCTACTCCTTTAATTTACTATTACAAATTAATGACGTTAACGAAAACAATATTTAGACTGTCGAAATTTCTCCAAATGTTCTTTTGTTTATACCTATAGGTCCTCATTTCCCAGGGCATAAACCGTCATCCGAAACTTATTTTGTACATTAGCTAAATCTGTCAACACATCTGTTATTTCCTTTACAAACTACTTTTTGGATAAGCAAATGTAAAAGATACTCATACTTCGAGGTGACAGTGCCCTGTATTCAACCCACCTTTTATACTGTAAGTGATATCTTATGAGCCAGGGAAAATAGCAGAACACTTTATTTCAAAAAGCTATTGATAGCAGGGAGTTGTGACTTCTTTTTATACTTCTTTTTTATAATTAGAGAACAAATCAAAAGAACGAGCTAAAGCATATACCGATTAATGTGATTGTTTACAATGAAATCCGAGTTTCGATTAATGCTCTAAGAGCAGAACTTAGAATATAAAAGGAAGTGAACAATTTTCTCAAAGCACATAAAAATAAGGTGAAAATGAAATATTATCGTCTTAGCCTCTAGCGTTTAATAACTTCAAAGCTGCCCTAATGCAACAAAACATGATTGCGAGCTCACGTTTGTATTTCAACAGATGCACACTGTCTCGCGAAACGCGAGCTCTGGCGGGACCCGCCTTAGGATCCTTATGGGCCCAGGGGGCGAAGCCCCCTGAAGCTCTCAGGTTTTAGCTTATCTCTGATTGATTAAATAAATCTCAGGATACTATCCTGAGATCTGATGGGGAAGAGTGGGGAAAATTGGGAAAAACTGTGGGGGCAAGGAAAACATTTAAGGGGGCAAAATCCCCCTCATGCCCCCACGTAGCGCCGCCACTGTACAGTACAGGCTAAAAATGTAAAGCAAATCAGAAATAACAACAGCAGCCTGTACTCACTCCTCCTTCCCCCTCCCTCTTGCCTTTCGACACATTTCCAGGGCAACATTTGTCTACGGCAATTAAGAGGAGGATTTCTCTGTAAACTAAGTTAATAAACTCTCGGACATTTCAGTGGATCACAGTGGAACATACCTACACCGCTGGCACTAGTGTTTTGCTAGTTTCGAGAAAGGAGAGCGGCTTTTCCTTTTAACGCCTGTACGCACATAACACTGTTCGCCAAGCATAATAACATAGTGGTCAGTTTGCGTTGATTGTGTTGAAGTGGGGCCAAGACAAACCCTATTTAGATAAGTGCGTACGAGGTGAGGGGTAAAGGTGCAGCTCTCCCTCCCATTTGGGAGGAAAATCTGTTTTTTCATGGACATATGTTCTTTTTCAGGGAAGTTGTCATATGATTACAAAATCACTAAAATTTCAAACAAAAGTGATGATATCCCCAATGAAAGCACAGCTGGGCGGGCTTATGCTTATTCGTGATAGCCTATCAAGAAGTTTAATCGGGAAATGAGACAAGAGAATTATTTAAAGAGAAACAAAGACAAAAGCGTCTTTCAAGCACTAGACTGTTCCAGGCACGTAACCAGACAAAGTTCTTAAAGGAGGGGGGGGGGGTCTCCAGCATCTTACATCCCCGGCTCCCTTGGCTATACGCGTTTGCGCTGCTCACACAGTATCAACTAAGAATGTATACAGGCTTCATGTTGAAACTCGCTGCAAAATATACTCCATGATATGTTTTGTATTTTTCACAGGTTTGAAGTGTTGGAGTAGGTAATGGATAAGCGTCTAGGAAGCTTTCTGTTTGGCATCTTACTACATTGCTTGTTGCAGGCTGAACGTAAGCATGTACTTTATAACTCACGTAATTAAAGTAAATAATTAGTCAATGGATTTCATAAACTAAACTTAAACGGTATTAAACAATTATCAGACTGACTTAAGTTTTTCTTAGAACAACGTTCATTATGATTGTCATTTCAGGTAGGCCTATACCTTGAATTTGAATATAGAACTAGCACATGGTATCTAAGCCTATTGAATAGCCTAAAGAAAACCAGTTGAACAAATTTTGGTTAGAAATAATATAACTACAAACATCAGCTTATATCACATCACATGGTATCACAAAGGTGTTTGTCTTAAATATAAAATATAAAATGTCACGCAATTTGTAACATAATATGACTGAAAATTCAAAGGGAAAGTATTACGCCTACTAGTTTCAATTCATTTTTCACATAATTCTGTAAAAGTAGGCCTACTTTTACCAAAGTTCCCTCGACACTCTGACTAATTAGAGCCTAATTAAGGGCAAAAACAAACGTCACTCCCCAATGAGTTCTGCTCCCCCAAAGAAGCTGTAAATCCCCAAGGAACACTGAAATTAAACGTTCGTTGACCCTTTCTGCAAAGTGCAAAACCAGATATACGGATACCAAACATCTGACTGAAATAGTAACCATAAAATTAGTTTTAGGACCATGGCAGCATGGTAAAAGTGATAAAACTTGTGTTAGCAGACATGTGTTTTTGTTAGCCTCTCCTTCAGTCGGTCACATTTACCATGGGTCATGTTAAAGGGCAATTCTTGTCATCCCAGACAGTTGCAATTCTCCCAACTATGCAACTTGTAGCTTCTCCCATAATTGTATAAACTCCTCTTTGTGCAGACACAAACCTATTTTATTACTTCAAGGTCATGTCCTGGTGAGCATGCAAGGCTATAATGTGTAATCCAAGCACCCTCTCTGCATTGTGAGGATTGTAAGCTACTGTACATCTTTTGAATTTTCAAACTTTGCTGTCAATCAAAGAGCAGTAACCAACTGAGAATTTTGATACACCTACACTAAAAATATACTTTGGGGTGACGAGTATATGGTCTTAATATAATACGTGTGGAACGCCAAGAGTGTACCTAATTTTGAGACACCCGGGGTCGCGTGTCCTGATGCCGCAGTATATCCTGCATAAGTATTGAGACGACAATGTTGTAGTCGTAATGCGACAATTCTTTCCCACACAATGTCAACATGCCTAACAGATGACCAAACCTTTAAACCAGTGGTTCCCAACGGGGCGATATAGCCCCTTAGGGGCATTTTCGCAAATCACGGAGGAGCCAAGGGGTGGCAGGGGGCGTCTGCAAAAATGAGATACTAAATTTAAAAGATATGAAGTATCTTCCTTTTGTTGAACTTTCAAATTAGTATGCAATAAATTGGAGATAAAATGGAGTCAACAAGTCGAGTTGGTTTTATTTTCCCTCTTTAACTTCTCTACTATAAATTTGGTGAATTATCTCTTTTGCTATATGCCTGGTAATCACATCTTAACAGTGTTGCATTTTAAAGTTTTCCTTGTGAGGAATGAAGTTATGTACGCTTCTACACAGTCATGAATGATGTCACTAATAGTATTAAAGGCAACACTTCATGCAATAATCAGCATGTTGAGACTTGAATTTACAGACGACATGTGTTAGAGAACAAGGAGATATGGTACAACTAATTGTATTAGAAGTCGATTAGAACTTCAGTTGAAAAGTTCCCATAGGAAGCGGTGTCTCCGTCTTGGATATTGGTTTTGACTTCAGCATTGTTTCATTCACACGGCCTAAAGTAGCAGTTGTTTCACAGCCGTGCATGGTATAGCTGAGTACTTGAGCCTAAGACCAGATAACAATTTTGAAGTGACTGATCACCTAAGGAGTGCGGCTTATGGGGGATTGCTCCTGCCGAAGTAGAAAGCTTTTTATGGGTCGGAGAGATTGAATCAAGGGGAGATGTTAAAGTGTTACTTTTGCTTTTTTAGCCTTTGGAATGAGGAAGTCCATGCTTTTCCCTGAAGACACTATATAACTTACTAGGCAAAGTGGATTTGTGACAACAGGGGTTAAATTAATCATGTGTATTAGCTTGCAGGAAATGACTTAGAGGGTGTAACAAATTTGTAACCAGAGATAATTTGAATCATTTAAAAAAACTGCAAAAATTATTAATTATGTTTTGAACTAATAATTTTGTTATTTCATCCATTAGTAAGGCAGGAAACACAGGGGTATTATTACTGGTAACCTCACTACAGATTCTTGAAACAATATTCATGAGATTGTTTTCTGAGTTGTTTTTACGTTAATGATTCTCAGCTACGTAGGTACTTCCCTGGTCCTGTTTTTTTTTCACAATTTTACATAATGAAGACACAATCGCACAAAGTTTGATAATGAAATTTTAAAAGTTTAACTTCATTTAGCAAACAATGACTAGAATTATGTGTCAATGAGGTTTGTCCTCGTACCCCGCACCCACAGATCAGTTGTTCCCAACAGGGCGGTATCGCCCCCTGACTGCTTTTTCGCAACTAAGGGGGCGATTAGAGCCAAGGGTGGTAGTGGGGACATTTGAAAAAATGAGATCATATTAAATTTAAAAGGGGCTAAAAAAGATACCAAGTATTTTCCTCTGGCTAAACTTTCAAATAAATATGCAATAACATGGCTCGAGTTAACAAGTGAAGTTCGGTAGGTTTAGCATCCCTTATTTAGGTTCACTACAAAGTAATTAATTATTGAATTATCTCATCTGCTAGCTGCCAGGAAATCGCATCAAACAGTGTTGAATTTCAAATTTTTCTTTGAGAGGACCCCATACCTTCATCTGTGGTGGTGAAGGGGGAGACAGCTGTGGGGACCATAGATCAAAGTTGTCCAGCCACTTTAATCTCAAATGTAATACTTGCCTTGCTGTTCATAGAAGCACATACTGACATTATTGACAATTGTAGATAATTGAAAGATAATAGAAACCGTTTGCAATGCAAAAGGAAGTAGGGTATTAAAATGTCTCCCAAAATGCATTATTTTGACATGCGAATTTGGGCTATCTGTTATGATTCCCGGTGTAGGGTATCTTGAGTAGCATGCATCTTCCATGACCGCATGCAGCCACTATCATCCGTCTTCCCACCCACAAGAGAATCCAGTCGAAGAATCAAAGAAACCGTCCATTAGTTACTACTCAAGAATAATGGTCAAACAGTCAAAAGGTGATTTAAAATGTTTCGTTAGTTCTCGGGCTGACAATTTTGTAAGTACTGCAGAACTTCAAGGGGCTTCGCTGGGACATTGTTTCATCAGGGGCAGCTATTGGAGGGCCTCTAGACTCCCTGCCAATGGGGAACACTTCACACGGTGGAATAAAATCTCCCTCTCTTACAGTAAGAACATTTGTTCACTCTTGACTCCGATGAAGGCTTCATACCCTTGTTAATCGCGGGTTTGGGATTTAACGTCACAAAAGGAAGACCCAGCACCGCTTTTGTCTGTTTGTACTGCCCTGGGCCAGGCCTACATCTGTAAAAAGATGTATGCGCATCTTTTTCGTCAACATGTGCTTCAACCTTTTTCCTTTCGTTTATAGTAGTACTTTGGAAGGGACATGGAAGGGGGCGTTTGTTCACCCCCATAAGGTAAAAGGGGCGATGAGCTGGAAGAGGTAGGAAACCACTGCTTTAAACAAAACATTAAGCATATTGGAACAGACCATTAAGCACCTGGGGCAAAAGACGTGACTCATAAGTTTTGAAATAAAAGCTACTACGTTTAATTAAAAAATCCCTGGGGACTTCCCCAGACCATTCATCAAGGCTCAACGAGTTATGCGCATACAAGTCTGGGCTTTGGAGACCTCCTCTCCTGTAAAACACAGGAGCGGTGTTTGATTGCACAGGTACCTATAGGCAGAGATAAAATGATAAATGTGACTTCGTTCTTTGAGGTGAAATAAGGGGGCCGCTCTCTGATGCTAATTTCGCAACCAGAATATTGTTGAGAACTTGGACTAGTCACCTGCTAGTAGGGCTACATAGGTTTATATGAGACTGAACACTCATCTGCTGTTTTTATGGCCAGTTTTTATTTTTATTCAAATTGATAAAACTAATTTGATCTTTGTGTTCTTATTATTATCATTTGCCAAGATGCGTCTGGGACGGAGGGCAGCGTGTGTCATCCAGCTAAGACATGTAGTAAATGTATGACGATAAACCCAGTGTGCAGTTGGTGTAAGGATGAGAATGCAGTAAGTATTATAATAGCCCAGTGACCCTTCTGTGTTTCAGGTGTGAAATAATTACACAAATTTCGCCTTGACGTGAATGAATAAGAATATCCTTATTCTAATTTATTAGTCATTCTAATTATGTCAGCATATTTTTGCTTCTGGATTGTTAATTTTATGCAATATAATCGTTTGATTAACATGTAATATGCTAAGAACCCTCGGATTATTCAACAAAATTCTAAATGCAGCCCCCACTCCTTTACATGATATCCAACACCCAAGATGGAGATGACGTTCGTAAGTTTATTCAAATATTACAAACATCTGAACAGAGTTTTGTTCAAATAGAAAAGCGACCCTAGTTATCACGCAAACAGCACCATAAAACCGTCACTTCAAAAATTACCGTAACCAAAATTATAGTCATTCAGCGGATCTACAACCACATTCTGGTTAAGAGAGCCATATTCTAATCAAGTTTCACCGGGAAAAATATTTATTTCTTAACAGAAATTTTTAACCTGATTTATTTAAACCAGGAAAATGTTTATTTTGACTAGGATTTCCTGGTTATTTAACCAGGAAATGGCTGAGCATGTTCGATTCTCGTCAACTTTAAAGGGAAAATGCAGTCCCACAATTTGAATTAGTGTACCCCGTCACACTAGTTCAGGAATGGCTCCGATCAACCAATCATTTGACAATATTTTTGTTACTTATTTATTAAATTTATGCAGAATAACTCCTTGGTGTACTTTCAATATTCAATGATTTTATACAGGAACAGTATGAAAAATACTTGTGAGAAAAATAAGAGGAGATCTGTAAGATTTAGCAAATTTTTGAAAAAAAAACTTGGAACTTGGACGACTGCCTTCTCCCTTTAACAAGGGTGGTTTAGAGAGTGTTTTGGAACTAGTGATCTGGTAAAGTTGTGACGACTGGCTGTGACCGTCAAGGTGGGTTTTTGATATGGTAGACGAGCCTTATCGGTTACGTGTAGCCTATTATACAGTCTCATGATTCTGTATTCCTCTCGTTATTTCAAGATATACAGACACCGCGACATAGTTTCTTTTCAATTCCATTTTTTCAGACGTTTTCATTCCCCCGCTGTGATTTATCAGCGAACCTTTTGGAGAACGGCTGCAGCAACGTGACACACGAAACATCAACTGTAACTAAACTTGTGGTAATTGTGAATTCATTTCTCATGTTTGATGTAATCAATTCTTGGAGATGCTGCTCAGATCAAGACGGCGATAACTAGCGAAGGTGGTCCCCATGACACATCGTTGGAGATGCAATAGCACCTTTCATTCCTCAAAGTATTTGGACAATTATCTTGCTTTCTTTCTTATTTTGATGCAGGGGCGAGTTTAGAAAAAGCAGGACCCCAGGCCAGTAGGAATTCGGGGCCCTGAATTATTCGTATTTTTTAGTTCATTTGGACCCCTTTTTAGTACATTATATTGATAGTACTTCACAAAATTTATTATTTAACAGTGTTTGAGCATGGAATAAAGCCTGTCTTCATATTAAAAATATCAAAATATCGATTTTTAGTCAAGATTTGTATACTGATGCCCACCCCTTAAATCCGTCACTGTATTAATGAAAATATTATGAGACGACTTGAAATCCCTACAGCTATGAGTATATTTATATACGTGCGTGTTTATACGTCATGATTACGTATGCCTTGCGGTCCGTCCCCTGCGCCGTGCCGCCCTACCGTCTCATGTCCAACACAAATGCTTGTCTTTGACTACGGATGGTCATAATTTTGGCTTTAAGAATTGAGAGTGTATTGAAATTATCAGATTATGGGGAAATAAAGTTAGGTTATAGGGATTAAAGTAAAGTTTTGGACCTAGGCTATTTTGAAGAAACACGTAAAGGTCTCGATACTAGCCTCTGAAAAATCATTATTCGGAAAGAGGATTCCTTTTCTAATTTACTTCCGATCGACAGTTAGTATAATATGATCAAATCATAATTATTATGTTATCCTTGAAGAAGTACTTTTTATCTGAATTCTAGATGTTTTTTCAATGTAACTGTTTCTCTTATATTTTTTATTTTTTAGGATAAGAATTTACAAGATCCGGTTTACTCACGTGATGATGAAATTGTGGAACCAGCCGTTCCTATTGCACCACAAAATATCAGCTTAAACCTGAGATTAGGTACAGAATGACGATGTCTTGCCTTTAATCAAAATTTGGAATCCACTAGGAACACCTATCAGGGAGCTGTGAGATACCCTGTTCCTATATTGTACAAAGGGTCCGTAACCAAGGGGCATTCTGGAACAAAAACACCCTCCCCCATCCTCAATGTCGATTAGAAAATATAGTTTCCACAGTTTGATCCAATTCTTTCAATCCTCTGTTTTGACGAAAGTCCTCTTCAATAAATGCATAAATTTTTGATATTGAGAGAAAGAATCCTAATGTTTTGTTGTAAGTCAGAGATAATTTGACGTCACCAGTGGTCCGAAAAACCTAAAACTGCGAAACACCTTATTTCAAGTTAGGAATCATGAGTCGTTTAATACTAAAAGCATGGATGTATTACACTTAGAAAAATACCCCTGTTGTTTTCGAAGTTCAAAGGCAGTCATCTGAGGTTACCAGTGAAACTACGAAAACCAAGTTCTAACCTGAGGTATCTCATACTTGGATTCCACATACTAATTACAAGAACCCTTTTGTTTTTGGTGGACGTGAAAGTTCATTTGAAGTCACTGGAGGTCGTAATGTCAAAACCTCGTAAACGCGATAGATCATAAAGGATGATCTTGACGGACCTCATAGTTAGCATGTTGATGCCCACATGTTGCCTTCAATAAGTCAATCGTTTTTCCGATATGTTACTGTAATTGCTACTATTCCACACACGCTACGAATTCTACGAATCGCTAAGAACTTATAAATTTTAGAAATCGCGAGGGATCATGGAATTTATGAAAAATTTCTAGTCGAAATCTTCATGCCAAGTCTCTTCCATAGAACCTGTCGAAACTAAAACTGGAGTAACTCGGATAAAAACTGGACCAACTAGGATACCACCTCTTGATTACTTTGGCGGTTTAAGGGACTGACGCATAGATAAGCCCACTTCCTCTCCTGAACATAAAAAGTACTGATTTAAAGTGCTTTATGTTGTGAGAATGGTTTTCAGTGGTTAAATTAGAAACATTTAGAGATGTTAAGTACAAAAATTGGAGCTAAAATGACTTCACACTGAAAGGAAAATATGACCAAAAACGTCTAGAATGCTGTGACCGCTATTCGCCCTACTCCCATTCGATGACTCATTACCTGCTGCCTCTCTGTGGAGAAAATTTCCACAGAAAGGCAAGGTTTTTTGAATAACTCGGATAACAAGTACTGACTTGTAATTAGGGTTAAAATGCAAACGACCAACGACAAAAAAAAAAAAAAAAACGGAAAATCTGGAAAAGTGGATCAAAGTTATTTTAAATGGTGTTTAGGACTTCCTTTTTGTCTTTGGAATAAAAAGAAAATTATAATAAGTAAATACTGAATCATACCAGACGCTCGTTTTCCGTTCACAATTTTGGCACGAGGCAATGCAGATTTCAATGTATATACTACTGTGTGTACCGCGGGAAGTTTATTTACAGGGTTTAAATGCTGTAGAAGTCTTTGCCCTATTTGTGCGATCTCATAGGCGTAGGAAGCTGTTCAAACTGGGGGAGGGGGCTGAACCTTGTTTCGGATCGCCGTCCTGGGGGAGGGGTCTGAGGGAAGGGGTGCCCCCTCCCCTTTGGAAAATTTTTTGATATTCTAGGGTCCTTAGATGCAATTTGGTGCATCATTTTGGAA
>WURT03000030.1:1384803-1395363 GCA_009936505.3 Holothuria glaberrima
ATATGTAGGTATGTGTATGTATGTTTGTACTTAATTTTTGGGATACTCTTCAATAAAAAAAAAAAAAAAAAAAAAAAAAAAAAGATAATAGTAAATAAATATAAAAATAATAGTAAAACAACAGTTTCCCAAAAAGCGGAGGTGCATCTCTTACCTGTGTAGGAGCCTCGCATCAATATGGGATCTCTCAATCTAATTTGGTAGCATAATGTGGAAAGTCGAAAGTATTGCCGTTATATATATATTTCAAAATATTTTACCGAGTGCTTCGCGCAGCCATTATCGGCATAGATGGTGCCATTATTGGCACTTACAACGAAAAAGCATTAATTCTGAAACGTTCTTATAAGTCTTTCACCCCCTTTTGCTTTACCTATCAGGGAGGTCTAAATCTAATATCACCGGCCTGCACCTAATCTCTCCTAATCTGCCAGAATCTCTCTCCCTCCCCTTCCCCATTGCTGACAATATGATAGTGACAATATGATAGTTGTAAAGTGCTCCGCGTCATACTCTATAGTATCTTTTGGAAGGCAGGTAATAAGCATCATGTCAATGGTCCATTTTATGTAATTAATCTTGAGCTTCCCTGGGGCCCTATATGGTGTCTGTCAGCCTCAGATACCCATTTATAATGCGCAATGAAGCAAAGGAACATTTCGTAATAGTCCAAGAATGCTTTTGTGGACTCCATCCAAGTATTTTTGCGTAAGAATTTCCCCGAATAGAAAGCAGTAAAATAACCAAAAGGGGCGCTTCAGGAGGTTTGTTGACAACATATCCTTCTCTTAAACAACATACTCTCCTCTTTCACATAACCAAACATTACAATTGCTAAATTATGAACATTTTCCAGCCATATATGATCAGTTTCAAAAATGTCTTAAAAATAGCACCATTTTGCATCTAAGCAACCTTAAGCAAACAAAAATTCCTCTGAGGGGAGGGTACACCCCTCCCCTAGGACCACTCCCCAAAACGGCACCTTTATGTAGTGACAAGGGAAGGCTCCTCCACTGCTGTATATAATCGCAGAGACGCATAAAAAGGTGCAATTTACACAGACTCGGGGGTTAGCTGAGGTGAAATTACGACGTCATCTTTCGTGCCCCCAATCACCAGAAAACACAGACTAAATGAGCAATAAAGCCTATTGCAGTCAAGCTGTTCGATTTTTGTTCGGGGGATACGTGTATAGAGGATATAAAGATTCATGGTTGGAAACTTATAACGTCCAAGAGAAAATTGTCGGGATGTGTTCATCAGGGTTTGGTAAGTGTCTGAAAATTGTGTAGTGGGGAAAGGTAAAATCATGTAGCCAGGGGAAGTCATCAGTGCATGGGCGGCTGTAAGAAATTTTGTTTGGGGGGGCAAAACCAAGTCCGTATACAGGGAGGTTCAGACAACCCCCCCACCCGGCAATATCAATGATCCGGTCCGGATAGTACATTAGGAGTATGGTTATTATTATTTCTTGCACAGATGCCCCATATAGTTTTCAAAAGCTCTTCAAAAATCATCTCAGGCACTGTCAGCAATGAGCTATCTTAAAGATAATTACAACCATATCAGGCTATCAGGCAACTGTTACTCCATAAGGGCGGAGCAAAGGCAGGGGAAACAGGCACAGGCTTGATCCATTTGTATAAAATGATCTCCACCTTTAAATATTTTTTTGTTTCTTTCATTGTGTCACAATTGGTTTCAGCTTTGTCAAGAAGCCATAAAATATTGGTGTTCTGGTTTGTTTCATTTAAACAACGAAAATTCGAGCATGTTAACACTTGAAAACGAAGAAATGACAGCACTTTTTTGGATTTCAGTACCGTTCCGAAACAAAATTTTTCAAACGGAAATTCCCCTCGCTCAGAACGACAGGTCATTGTGTATACAAATTGGTCCCTAGTCAGAAGTCTCACTACAGCTTTGATTGACTGTTTGGTGTGGTCATTTGAAAATCAGCTGAAACGGTATACTTTAAACAGAGTTGGAGAACCTTTTGCTAATAACGGGCCATTTGGCAGTCATAAAAGCAAACAAGCAACTAGGAAAAAGCGCTCGAAGCGCGCCGAAAAGATATCGTTTTTAAGACACTTTATTTCTTTAATCAAAGGAATTATGGGTGACTTTTGCGATCATCGGTGGTTAAGGCTTCGGTGATTTTACCAAATAATTTACATAACTATTGGTCGAATGACCCAGTACACTTAGGTCGAATCTTGAAATAATGGCGATATACATACTTAAAAATTTTGGAAAATTTTGCTATAGTGTACACAACTACAAAAATAATGTATCATACTTGTGAGAGAGTAGGTATGATTTCGTCTCAATATAGAAATACTTTTGATTTAAGCCCTCTCGAATTACGTTTTTTTTTTTCTTTTATTTTTTATTTTTGAAGATTTTGAAGACCATGCTTTGCAAACTTTTGGTGGGGGCACTTGTCCCCCATGCCCCTATGGCGTGCCGCTACTGCATCAGTGGAACCCCTGGTTACCGTTGTTAACTGTTGACTTTGCTACATACCAGTTATAAGCTAACTCACGACTCGGCTTACTCTGCAGAGCGTCCTCTGTTTGCTCAACCCCTCTGTAAGGCTTGTAGTATTTGCTCAATTACGAGTTAATTTTATCAGAAAGAAATTGTTTCGTATATTTCGCTCAAGTCAGCTCTCACTTAACTTTGACTATAAATAAACAGGCATTTACATGCCATATGCAGGATTTTTTCGGTAAGGGTGGTAACTTAGGCGAATTCAAGTTTGAAATTAACCAACGGCCCCAAAGTAGGCAGGGGAGTTCAAAGGGCCCCACCAATAGCTTGCGGTCTAGGAAATTACCTTAGAGCCCTTGTTGGGGTTCAGAGGCAATACTTTGGTGAGTCCATGGACGCGCAGTCCCGGAAGCTCTAAGGTATTCACCAAACTGTGGACATTAAATTGATGCATTTTTGCTTATTCAATTGTCATTGGATAGTCCTTAAAAGATTACAAAAATCACAATATGACTGTTTTCATTTCTAGTCTTAATCAGTATGACTAACAGTCAGCCATAATTATTGATGCAGAAGGCTTGAGGAAGGGGGAGAGATTGGATTACTTCGATGGTTTCCTGGGACTTTGGAACAACAACTTTACCCAATTCGTCCAACAGCCTGGAAGTAAGAATGGGAGAACCAGAAGTCAGAATTGGTGCCTGAGAAAAATCACATTATTAGACATTTATAGTGATATGACTAATAAAAAAAAGAAAAATATCCTCGAGGAGAGGGCAGTTGCTTCCCCCTCCCCTTCGCTACACTCCTGTCCGCTTTTACCGGAAACGGCACTTTCCGTACCTTACAAGTTGCTTCTAAACAATTTTTATTTTAAATTGTCAGGAATATTACACAAATCTATGTGATAAAAATTAAATTTTGCATTGAAAAATTTCCGGGAGGGGAGACAACTGCCCCTGCTCCACCTCTACGGCCACTGCTCACAGACATGGACACTTATGCTTAGGCGAAGGAAGCGGGGGCTGGGGCGCTTAAGCATCCCCAGTCAAAAATGTGGGGCGGAATTATGCTTCCTCCCCCTAGATCCAAGGACAAAAACCCCTTATTTGTCTCTTCTGTGAGAAATATTAAAAATCTGCAGTAATTTACCTTAAAATTTGTCCAAATGATGCATCAAATTGCATCCCTGCCCTTACATATCCAAACATTTTCAAAAGGGGAGGGGACAACCCTCTCCTTAGACCCCTTCCCCCGGACGGCGATCCGATTCAAGGTTCGCCCCCACCCGGTCTCGAACAGCTTCCTACGCCTATGCATTTATGAGGTGTTTGAACTTTGAACCACCGACTTTACAATATATAGGCATATGTACAGGGCCGGATTTGGCTTAAGGGGGCCCGGGGCTAGAATACTATGGGGGCCCTTTCACGATTAGGCCCACTATCTAAGCGGAGCGCCACCATAGGTTGGCGCGTCGCGTGCAAGAAAATTTTCGCAGAAAATGCTTCCTAGATAACTGGAAATGGCATTTCCCAGGCCTTGCAAGTTGCATCAACATTTTTCAATTTTGAAATCTCATGTTCTTAAAATTAACTATTATGGCAATTCATATGTAGTTTTTTGCTCTTCCGCTGTTTCTTGTAATGCCCCTCCAGAAATCAATATTCCGTTTTCCGTATGAGAAGCACATTAACGCAAACTTTCCCCTCCCAGGTGTCTTAAGTGGGAAATACATTTACTTCTGTTTCAGTTGAACCCATCATGGAATGGGCTTTCTTCTTGCTTTGACTTTAGCAAACTAACCGATGATGTCATTAACGTCGAGGGTTTTGAGTACGTCGGGTTCCATAGCAAGGATGCTGAGGTTGATGAGAAAAGAGATCCCGTAAACCTGGAAGTCCCAAGGCATATGATACTACCCCAACATTAATAAAGTGTCTGTTGTAATTTACTGCTAGTAGCCTACCGTGTAATTTATAACACGTGCACAAGGGATGGAATAAACTAGGCCTAGTGTAAATGTTCTAGCCTATTGGAATTGGATTTGCATAATGTGCACAGCCTCAGGTCAGGTCATTTTACCTAAGTTATATGAAACTGTAAATGAGCCATTCATTTTTACCGATCGTTCGATGATTATGATAGCAGGGCTGAAGATTTCCTAGGTTGGTCACAGTGAAGTTCATGGACATAACATAACTAACAAGTTTAAGGACAAAGGAGGGCAAAAGCCCCATAAGATGCCCCGTGAAAAACCAGACCCAATACAGAATCCAAACCAACCCAAAAACTCACAAAACCCACATACCACAGTCAGATTCTGCCACAGTCACAATAAAAACTTGTCAATGTTTGTCTTCAAGCAAATGACTGAAGAGGAATTAACAACCCACTCAGGCAGACTGTTCAATTCATTGACAACTCTATGAGAGAAGCTGAACTTTCTGATGTCAAACCTAAAGAAATGCTTCACCAGCTTCATACAATGGCCACGAACACGGGAATTACCACAAACCTCTAAGTAGTTACAATAACACAAAGAATTCCTTCAAGAAAGGAATTTAAAAACTTGCAGCATATCCCCCCCCCCCGCCCCCCTAATCCTGAGTAGTAAGTCCCAGACATTTCAGTCTTTCATGATAAGAGAGATTCAAGTTATCGCATGGTCGTTGGTTGATAACTAGAACGTCAACCAAATATCTGGATGCCAGTAGTTTGTTTAGTGCAAAACCGACAGAATTCGCATTAATTTTGTAAACACATAGAGTTTGTGGGGTCACGTGTGTGACAAGTTACGCAAATGCCGTAAAATAAAAACATGCATTCTTACAGGCCGCATGTATTTATGGAAAGGTAACTTTTGTTCAGTGTGGATTTCCGAACAAAGATCCGTATTTTACTCGTTGACCACTGACGGAAGGACGGTAAAGCTTCTTATGCCTCCATTTTTTGACACTTAAATGTGGGTACTGGGGGCCTGGGCCGGTTGGCCCCGTTGTAAATATGGCCCTGCATATGTACATGTACTATCTTGTGTATGTTTAGCAAATGTCACAATTATTTTGCCAACCAGTGCTATTTATCGTGAATTGTCGTGACGTAAGCGTAAGTCCAGTTTATTAAGAGAATAAGCAGTCGCCCATATTTATTTTGAAACATCTGATAATGTTTAAAATTATTAACACTGCATATTTAAATGGCAATTTTCGTCATCCCAGACAGTTCCACGCAGTCCTCCCAACTAAGCAACTTTTACCTCCTCCCTTAACTGAGTGAAGCTCCTCCATGTGTAGAGAGAAACCTTTATTATAAGGATATGACCCTTATGAACATAACAGGCTAATGTGTAATCCAAACAATCTCTCAGCATCCTGTGGAATGTCAGCTAATCTGCAGCTTTTGAATTTTCAAACTTTAATGTCAATCATAAATTAGGGTTACCATGTTTACTTCATGCAAGGAGGACATGAATCGCCGTCCTGGGGAAGGGGTCTAAGGGGAGGACGTGTCCCCCTCCCCTTTTGGAAATTTTTTCGATTTTCAAGGGTGTCTATAGATGCAAAATGGTGCAATATTTGCTGCTTTAACCACAGTTTTTTTAACTTGAATGAAGTATGTTTTGGTTTTGAAAGTCAAACCCTACTAAGTCCTAAAAAAGAGAGTCAGTTACTTTAAATGTAACATGAGCTCGGTGGTCAGAGCTCCGGACTTCGGCGCTCATGACACCCTACCTAAAACTTGACGTCACGATGCTGGGATTCCCAGAGAGGGTAACACACATAATTGGGACTTGTCTTTGCTACCGGTGACTTTGTGCACAGGTTTGTCATACCTCGTGTGGTGCATACTTTCCCCGTGTCGGAAAACGCGGCTGTCAGACCCTACTGTCCGGTAACGAAGGTAGCAGACGTCGTATATTGTACAACAGTAGGAAGGCCGCGCGATGCATTTAGCGGTCGCTATGAAGTAGTACAACTTGTAAATGTGGGACATGAGTAGGAATCTATAGTCTTTGTATTTGTGGAGAAATATGAAGTAGGATACTGTTACGTTATTCACTATTCACGGCATCGACATATTTCTTGGTCAGGCCTATAAACGACTAATAAAGCTTTCAAAATATTTAGCCCGCAAAGCAAAATTAGGAAAAACCCGTCAGATCATGTGAGAAACACATGAATTCCGGACACTGTGGACAATTTTACAAATCCACCCGAACGCCAGCGCGAACCAGTAAAAAGAGGACATGTTCGGGCAAAACAGGACGTCTGGCAACCCTTATCATAGAGCAGTGGCCAACTGAGAATTTTGATACCCCCACACTAAAAATATACTTTTGGGTGACGAGCGTTTGTCTTCAAGGTACAATATAAGGAGTTCTTCTGCATGATATTAACAATGTGATAACAAAAAAGTTTTCACATGCTTAAAAGGGATGACTGCATATTCCTTTCGAATACAGAGTCCATAGAACTAAGGTACATGGTACAGTTAAACAGTAAAACTTCAACATGCATTCGAAGTTTAGTGTACAGATTATTACTTGGATATGAGTGTGAGCACAGGACCATGAGTACGGGTACCATGGCATGAGTACGTGTATGGGTACGCGTACAAAGATATATTTCCAAGAATTTCTACTTTTTAAGGAAGTTTTTTTTCATTTTGCTTGCTTAAGTGAATTTTTAACTCAGTCCTTGGGGTAAATCAGAACTACATTTCGTGAAGTGAGTGAACAGTAAATTGTTAGACTTTTCACCATTTACGAAACGCTGTCCTAGGGGAGGGGTGTCCCTCTCCCCTTTGATGAAAAATGAAATTGGAAGGTATCTATATGGCAAATGGTGCCATATTTGGGCGAAATTTGGCTTTTAATATGTAGTGTCACTTCGTAATCACAGTTTTAGTTTCCATCATTTTTGAAAAAGTGGGGGGGGGGACTTTTTGGCGATGTCCTTCCTTCCAAAAAAGTAGGGGACGCGTCCCCCCGTCCCCCCATGATCCACGCCCATGGGTGTAGCCACTATCATGAATTTGTCATGAACTATGTGCAAGGCATGGCAAAAGTCGATGCAAAATATGACAGCCGTTTGTTTTAACAAAATGGGACAAATTGTCTGTCCGAGCACCGGAAAGCGGTTATTGTGGTAGAACATCCAGGGGAAAGTTATGAATCATTCATATCCAAAACAGTTTAAGCATATAATTATTCTCTAACACCTTCTCGTGCGTGTCTCATTGGCGCTAAATCTGGATGTTTGTGAGAGCACTGCACACTATTGTACTGTATGAAGGCAGAACCTAACTAGGCCACTCTAAGAACAAAAAAGCGTTAAATAATTCGTCTCATCAAGGTACATCTTGATTGTGGCCATGAGCGTTGATCCTGGGGACAGGGGGAACATGTCCCCTCCACTTTTTGATCCGGGGGACGTTATACAAAATGCCCCCACCACTTTTCGCTGCCAGGCTTTTACTTTTCATAAGTCATAATCATGGGCGTAAGAGCTCAATTTGATTTGGAGTGCTTTAACGACTTGCCCGAAAAATGTAACTTAAAAATTTTTCTCCCGCTCCGCGCGCGTTCAACAAGTACATGTACACATTATATAGACATGCATTGGGTTTTACATTGCAGAGATGACATGCAGATTTCATTTCAATAACCTGCCGTGTTACGGTATATTAACCTTCCACTTTGTTATAAATTTTGGGGAAGTCCTTACAATAATGATAATAATCAGTGACGTAGCCAGAATTTATCTCACAGGGGGTCATGCAGTAGGCTATGTTGTGTGATTACTGGCCTAGGGGAGGGGTCTTTGAAAATTTTTGAATATTTGAGGGACCTTAGATGTAGTTTGGTTGAATGTTTGAGAAAATATTAAGATAAATCCTGCCAAAGTTTTGACATATTCTAGAGACTGAGGGAGTTAGAGGCTGTTCAATATTTAAGCAGGTATGTGGCTGAATCTGACGTTCATAAATCCCTGAATATGAAAGCGCTAGTGGCTGAAATCGACTTTCTTTTTGCTCTAGGGGGCTGCGCCCATCCCCCGCCTTGTAAGCCTATGTTTTCAGTCCAAGCACCGTTAGTATTTACAATCACTTTACATAAATACACCTTCACAGCGATGAAACAAATCAACAAAATATTAGTTTGTTCCCCCCCTCCCACCCCCCCCCACTTTTGGGACTCGATCTGCGCCCTGATTGTGGCAAATCTTTCCTGCAAGGTTTACCATTTTGTTACTCTAAATTTTTCATGTTAGATAATGAGATATATTTCTCCAAATTCAACTAGTGAGGCTAAAGCTGACTTCGAGCAGGGAACCTAATAAGGCCACCTACGCATTGCACATAAGAACAAACTCTACAAAAGTGGCCATTTATGTGGTTGGTCCCAAAAATTCATCCAATTATATCTTCGATGTCTTGCTTTATCAGGCGCAGTGGAACTGAAAAAATATTGGGGGGGGGGGGCGCTGAATGCCAGGAAGACTATCTACGCGGAGCGCCACCATCAGTTGGCGCGGAGCGTTCAAGGACATTTTTGGCTTTACAAACCCTCCAGATGGCCGGAAACGGCACTTCCCGAGTGTTTGAAAGGTTTTGTGACACGAAAATAACATAGTTGAATATTTGATGTAAAAAGCATTAAAATCCAGAAAAGAGCCGCTATTCCCATTAAAATCCATCAAATATTGACCATTTTAGAGGGGAATTTCTATTTCACACTTGTATCATGAATAAACATGATCTAAATATGCAAATATGTAAGATACGAAAGATGAACATACCATATATGGCTCATGTTAGTTTTTTTTTTCAACCTTAAATTCAAGGACACTGGTAGCATTGTAATTCCTGAGGGGTTTATTATGGAAGTTAAAATTCTTTCCTTCAGAAACATTGATATCACTCAGCAAAATGTAATCTGTCTGACCAGTGATTGGGAGATAATTTACAAAGGGTTAACAAAAGAAAACTTTACACTATGCAACACTCCACATCATTATTTTTACATAGGCAGTGAGTTTTTTCAGAAACCATCGAACTTTGAAGACGTATATTTTGAAAACGGTAAAAGATATTGAAATAGTTCCAACAGTTCATTCGGTGGAGGACTCAATTCTTTAACCGACAAGTGAAACAGCTTTTTGGTGGCATGTCACACGACCTTTCAGCTGCATGTACCCAACCTTGAAATATGGATCTCATGTCTGCAATTTCTCAATTAATGAAAAAAAAAAATCTATGAAAATGTTAATATATGTTTCTAAGCGCAGCGCCACCATCAGTTGGCGCGGAGCGGACAAGAAAATTTTTAGCTTTACAAACCCCTCAGATGGTCGGAAACGGCACTTCCCGAGTGTACTAAGCTGCATGTACCCAGCTTTGAAATTTGGATCTCATGTCTGCACTTGGCAAATGTTGGGGGCTGAACATACCTTTATCCCCCTCACTTTTTCATTGGGGGCTGGGCCTCCAAGCCTCCCGGGTCCGCCGCCACTAGCTCATATATGGCTGAAAAATGTTCATAATTTGGCGAATTCAACAGCAGTAGGGATCCTTCCTTTGTCACGACGTAAAGGTCCGTCCTGGGGGAGGTCCTGAGAAATTTTTATTAATTTAAGGTTGCCTAGATACAAAATGGTGCTATGTTTGGGAAATTTTTTGAGCTGCTCATATATGGCTGGGAGATGTCGATAATTTATAGTGAATTCTCATTTCTGGTTAAGTGAAAGAAGATTCTAAGTTGTCTTAGAGAAAAATACGTTGTCAAAGAACCTCCTGAAGATCCCCCGTCCTTTTTTGGCTTTCTTTACTGTCGTGGAGTCAACTGAAACATTCTTGGACTCTTACGAAGATTTTCCTTTCCTTCAGTGTGAACTATAAAAGGGTATCTAAGGCTGGCAGATACTTGGAAGCTCTGGATCAATTATATAAAATTGGGCAAATACATAATGCTTCTTACTTGTCGTCCAAATGATAATATAGAGTATGACGCCAAGCACTTTACATCTATCGGATTTTTACTAATTTTGAACGAAAACTCCA
>WURT03000030.1:1420897-1434876 GCA_009936505.3 Holothuria glaberrima
AAAAAAAAAAAAAAAAAAAAAAAAAAAAAAAAAAAAAAAAAAAAAAAAAAAAAAAAAAAAAAAAAAAAAAAACAAGGACAGCAAGCAAAATAAACATGACGCCGGAACCGCTACCCACACAAAAGGTATGGGCGAACATGAGGACCAAACAAAGATTCCACAAAGACGGATCACCGAAAAACAGATAAATATGGATAGATTAGATCCTGTCTCTGCTAGGTAGAAGGACCAGGAACAGAAGTGCGTGAAGTCCTTTTGACAGGCAAGCAGGAAGAGGACCTTGCTGGGTGACCTCTCCTGGGAGGTCACCCGGAACCACTGTGCTATTAAAAGCTTGCCAGGGACTTTCTGCGGGTAAGTGGGGATTACATGTCTAAACAGGAGGTTAGGAGGGGTGAAGTAGATTCGGGAACTCAGTAGAAAATTCGGGCAATCTTTTCACTTTTACTTCATCTCTGCCGGAATTTCAATTTACGGTATCAAATGTTGTTCATGTCTGGTCTACTGTTACAAAGGCATACTGAACTGAATTTGAAACCGACGTTTTGATTTCCACCCCCACACCCCATATTTACCCCCTGAGTATTAGATGTGTCTGCAATCATACCTGGCAGGGTGCAATTATGTGCTTGCTCCTCAAGGGTAAATCCTACTACTGGAAGTACTTTTGGTAGTTAGTGTACTATCAAGTGTCAAATTATTACTCCCCCAGTGAAACTGAGGACCAATCTTCAATGGGCTGGACTGGGCGTCATGGATGCCAACATCTCTGGTGACATGGATGTAGCAAGAAGGTTCTACAACTTGGTTTGCCTACGTAGCAGGCTGTATGGCATATTCCATTGTTCAATCATACCATGGTCTGGGAAGCTGAGCAAGCAGAGTCTGCTCCGCGGAGCACTACTTGGTAGAACCTCCTCTAAAGTAGTATGGATACTGGCACATGAGAGACACACTACACCACACTGAAAACAGGACTCATACAAGAGAAGTATTTTGTAATAACTATACGGTGAGAAAATTCTCTACATTGCAAATTTATTTGTTTCCCCCGTACATTCAAAAAAGAAACATTTATTTTACATAAGGTTGGAAACATTTCGTGAATTAATAATTATCAAACAAGCTCTCTGTACAAAAAAAAAAAAGAGAAAAAAATCAAGGGAAAGTCTTAGCTTATATGACACACAATTCTGTCGCATGATATTATCAAATTGACACCTCTAAAAAAAAAAAAAAAAAAAAAAACCTTCAGAGGAGTTGAAGCTCTGCGTAACAAAACTGAAAGCATCGATGAGGTGTGCTCATTCTGTATTAGCCATAACGCAAATGAACATTATTCACTAAAACGTTACAGATACGTCATCATTAAATCGAGGCAAGCTAAAAGACAGAAATCTAACGAAAACATTACACCCATCAATCGGCTATACAACAAGCGTCTTCCTTCATCTTGGTCTTTGTTGCAAAGTTACACAGCTGATATCTTTAAGCGAGTTATTGTCTTGAGTGACTTCTATTGCGGCTACTTTAGTAGTAATCAGACAGCTCAAATGCATCCCACCGACGACGTTTGCACATGTGAACACCATACCTGTAAAACCAAGTTCTGTCGCAACTCCCTGCTTTGAAGGAGTTAAGTTCCGTTTGGGCAAAAGACTGGGATGAAAGCATTGGCCCACAGAGCATACGTTCACAGTGGAACTGTTTAAGAACAACTGTCCTCTGTTAGCAGAAGCCGTCATTGATTGATGGTTAACCATGATTTCATGACTTAAACATCACGTGACAAACCAAATTTACCCACATCCTTGCAATAAACGATCGAACTCTGAGAGTTCAATCCTTGATGGTAGTGAATTAAATGAACGCATTTATCAAACCATCTTCTACATGGGGAACATTTTGTGAAGTGAATATTTATCAATTAAATGAATGCATTTATCTTACAACCTTATATTCCATGGAAAAAAATTGTGAAAAGGTGATTATCAACTTAGTCTATTAAAAGACTTCCGCAATCCACTTTCACATATTTAATTATGAGACCACACTGAACCGTTTTAAAACAATTTAGGCTAAAGACAGACCACTCTGTTTGATTTCAAATTGCTCGACATTTGAACATCTTTTTCAAGCAGCTTCAGAGAATTCAGATCCATGTGACAGTGTATGCCTTCTCCATGCCTGTGTTTCGTTGAACACACCTGGAAAATATTTAAAGTTATCTACGAAAGAAAATCAATTTTGTCTATTCATGAATATGCAACACGCTCCCTGCCCAGTGAGTCAAAACGTGAAAAGAGATATGAATAAGTGCAACAGTAAACGGAGACACAAAATATACCTAAATTATGGGAGAATGTAAAGCAAAACCTCAACTCCTACTTTCATCTAGCCACTCTCTCTGAAATGACAAAGGTTCTACAGAATCAAACCCTTTCAGACTCGTAATGTACATTTTATTACTTCAAAGACAAAACGAAAAGTTTGGAATGCGTTCAGAAAAAATAAATTAATACAAAAAAGGAAATAAAACACTATTCCCTCTTTCCCATCCTTGAAGCATCCAGTCAATGAAATTTTAAAAATGATACCACATTTGTAGGAGAGTGGTGCTTCACATAGCCAGAGAGAGTCCTTGGCTTAAAGGCCAACCCTCATCAACGTAAAATATGTTTTCATTAACTTCAAATCTGCCACACCTTGCAGTACTTTGAATGAAACAAAAAACAGGGCTAATTTACACTGTGCTTCCACATGTACAGAAACTCCTCTGATTGGTTAATAGTATGTGCAGGTCAGTGAGATACACTGTACATTGCAGACACCATTACTCAATGGAGAGTATTTTCAAATAATGATCAGGTATGAATAAAGCAGGACATGAAGGGAGCATTTACATCTCACTATGGGTGGGCAAGACAGGACCGATGCCACTTTTTGAATGCCCAGACACAAATTTTTCTAACCACCTCATGGGGCATGCTACGAAGCTCTGAGGATAAAGAATATCTAAAATCCCCTCTTCTACAAGTATAACTTTAAGAAACTTCTGAAATGTAACTTTTGACTCTGCTGTCATATTTAGACCACATTCAAAGATCAATTGCACTTTCAATCGAGGTTTTAAAATGCAAAAAAAAAAGAAAAAAGAAAAAAAAAAACATTCTATCATTGTGTACACATTTCTCTTTGTCCTAGTTGGGTCACCTTCTAGACCAAAGCTATGTTGGACCCACAATCTACTAGACTGAAAGTCTCCTTTTCTAATTAGGTTTGGGTTATGATTAAGTAAGCTGGAACATAAGCTCATCTTTGGTCTTACAGACCTTTAGTCCGGTGGACTCCAGGCTTAGTGGGCCCTCCTCATCCCTGTGTATCCTTGCTCATGTCCAAACTTCTTTACCCATTAAGATTTGAAATACAGTACCAAGCGCACTGCTATGTTCAGTATAGTTACATTTCCCTTCTAAGTCACATAAATGTCATACTTAGACAAAATACCCTGAAAAACTGAAGTAATAACTCATTGGTTTCAAAGGTTAAAGTGGGGGTCACACTTGAGCGATTATGGATCGGATTACGGTCCGATTTTTTTGAGTTTTAGTTAAAATCTTCTCCATCTCTTTTTGGAAAGAACCAAAAATTTGCCATTCTGTGTAATATATGATTTGTACCACATGACTATGAAAAAGAAATGTATACTAATTATTATGTGATGTCACATCGACGGACAGCTTTTATTGGACACACCTAGTCCGATAAAAGCTGTCTGTTGATGTGACGTCACAAAATGATTAGGTTACATTCCATTTACATAGTCCTCTGATACTAATCATATATTTACACAGTGCCAAATTTTTGGTTCCCTCCAACCAGAGATGGAGAAGATTCTAACTAAAACTCAAAAAAATCAGACTGTACTCCAATCCGAAATCGCTGAATTGTGACCCACACTTAAGGGCCAATGATACATCTTCTCATAGTGCAGCAGTAAGATCGTTTTGGCCTGACAACCACGCGAGGCCCTTTTATATACAGAGTAACCCTCAAAATTAAGTTTGATATATATCTTATAAAGCCTATACGGGTGTTTCACCAATTTCACATGATCGGGCGTCGCTTTGGCTTTGAAGAGCACGCGTCCATTGTATCACAGTAGTATCTATGGTTATGCCAAGCACATGTGCTGTAAATATGCTTACTGCATGTGGTTTTGCCATTATCACCTAACATCATATGATATCCCTCTATTGGATGGTAAATCAAACCAAGGATTGAGGGTACCTCATTAGGACTGAGGACCCTGGACAAGTAACGGCAGGTTCCGTGCAGTATGAAACTATTTCTTTTTAATACAAAACATGTCACTATTTCTGTAAATGCTCCATTCAACTTATGAGAAAAAAGTTTCCAACAATTTTCAAGTACTTTATTAAAAATATCCTAAACTTCATCAAAATACAGGATATTTTCAAGGTCTTGCAGACAGAAAAAAATCCTCTTTGACAACCTCACACAAGCCTGCCTCCATGTACCGCCTTTACCTTGTATGTGCATAGTGACTCACGGTTTAAGAATGTTTTGTTAAACAGTCCTCAGATGTAACTCTAAGTTACTCTTAAGATTTGGACAAGCTATTCATACAGACCGAAAAGATTAAGCAACCAAACTCTAAGAAATATCAGACTAATAGACCATTTTCAACCAAGGAAGCCCTATGACTTTAATGGATGGACTAAGACAACCCATGCATTTCAGTATAGTCAATATACGCAAACACTGTACTCCCTTAGCATTATGGTGTCCACGCAGGTGTAGGACATGACACACACATGCTACCAAACAGTCCCGTAATCACTGATAACAATTATTGACCTAGATTTAATGGTGTTCCTTAAAGCTACAAAACATCGCATGAATCCCATTTTGTATCATACAAAACAAAGAGAAAGGAAGAGAAGTAACCAGAAGGAAAATTTCTACAAGAAAGTATTCTTAGATAAAAAACTGGAGCTCCCCTGGCAAGTTGAAGATCCTATCACAAACTTCTTGCTTTGAATGTCAAACACTAAACTTACAAAACTTGAAATGAGAAATGTGACTTGTCTAATTCTAGACCATTTACAAATCTGGCTCATTGCTACAAAAGATAGTTTACTTAGTCTATTGCTGATAAGTGAGAATGTTTTAACTCCATGAAACTCCTTTCTCTGAGTCACAAACCTTTTCGTTCAGATAAGGCTGTGACAGTTAGTCCAAAACAAAAACCGGTTTCTGCAGCCACACGAATCCGGTTTTTAAATCAAAACCGGTTTTTCAAAAGGTGCATTGATCTTGCATACATACCATATACTAGGTCTAGGCACGTTTAGGAAATTTTCGTTTAGGAAGTTTTATAAAAATTACAATCAATGAATTCCCATACATTTGTTTTAAAAGGGTAGCAGACTTTGTGGCCAAAAAAAGTGTGAAATGCGTGGAAACATGAAATTTTGAAATAGAAATCAAACCACGATCGGTTATACGCCGGTTTTCTTTCAACAAGTAGTTTTTCAGTTGTACGAATCAAACTGGAACCAAACCAGTTTTCAAACCAAAACAGGTTTTGTGGACAGCCTTAAGTTCAGATCAAATATCTTGCTGCCATTTAAAAAAAGCAGAAGGGGCAAATAGTTCCAGGCCATCATACCATTTAGATGAAAATGTACCTGATGAAATGAATGTCTAAGGTTTATGAGCATTCATGAACATACTCCATTTCAAAATATCGCCAATCATTTGGTTCTATGAACCAAACTGTATGAAGCTCACACTGTCATGGAGGTTTACTAACTGTAGACATCCACTTACTGTGGAAGGCAAATGAACTTATGCTTGTCCTAACATTATAGTGATATATGCCTAAACTAAAGGGAGGTTTCACGCATGCAAAAGTCAACTAATGCAACAACTTTCTGGAGGACAGACAAACGCACTCAGACACGGGGTCATGTACTAAAGCAGTATGGTGCATGGTGCAGTGTCCTCCAGAACAACTGAGCATCCGCTAAATTTGACCTTATGACCTTTGGTGCAAGCTCCCTACATGTGAAAGAAGTATTTGCTGTGTTTCAGTTTACAGCACAATATGCAATGTGATGTATACATAAATGTATGTGCAGTCTCATTGTCTGGAGTTTGTACAGCCCTCCACAACAACCAATTAATGTGTCATCATATATGACCTTTGACCTTAGCTGTAAAGTCCATAAACAGAGATTACAGATGCCTGGCATCATTTCAGTCCCACAACCATGCCCCTTTCCCATAAACAAAGCTGACACTTGTGGTATCACTTAACATTCTAAATATCAGCCATTCAGTATAAACACTTGACACAAGGAAAATTTTCGACCTCAAAGTATCATGTTCCTCCATGTTCCTCCCGTCCCTATGCCATGCTTACCATCAAATGTTTACCACATGTTGGTCCTGCTGTGTCCATGTTCAATAAACACAATTATATAACACCTTCCTAATTCCTCTACATCTGATTGGAGGATTGGTCGTCACATGCCATGGGTTATTCGGTACTAACCCACGGTCATGGGTTAGTATATATTAACCCACTGTGGTGAAGTCAGCCATGGGGGTACGTACACTCAAATTTTGACCAAAATCTATGATTTTGCAAGTTAGGTGTTATATAGAACAAATAATAAATATTTTCCATTCGTGAGATAGTATGAATAATTTCATTTGTTGAAAGACTAAACGTTCTATTCAACTCAGCTTGGCCTCATTGAATAGATCATTCAATCTTTCAACTCATGAAATTATTCATACTATCGCACAAATGGAAAACATTCATTACATGTATACCATGCACAGGACCTTAAATGGCCACCACTGCAGTATATCAAGACAATAAGAAGTGTAGGTCATGTGATCCATGTCTACATTGTTTCTTTTGACCAGCCAGAATAATATATATAGCCTAATATTACACAATAGTACTTTAAAGTGTTGACTGAAGGATGCCCAAAAAGATTTCAGCAAAGATTTTTTTCAACATATAACAACTCCACCAAGACAGGGGAAGCAAGGGTGGTGCCAGGATCTGCCCAAAAGGGTCACCAGCAAGCTGAAGCCCCAACAAAAGTGACAGGTTGTCGAAAGGATATAGAAATGAAAATATGAAAACATTTGGGTTTTAATGGAGCGAAATTAGAAAATTTTGGATTTTTGTGGAAGAATCAGCCTGCTTAAGAGCAGACTCAAGTAAATAGCTGAGGGGACTGGATGTCGTTGGGAATTACATTGTTTATTGTAAATATATCATAAATATTATTGCTCCCTGACCAAACTGAAGTTTCCCCAGTATAAGGGGACAGCCTACCATGACAGGGGGCCATGGCCCCCTGCCCCTCGCTTGGCAACACCCCTGGTAAGGAGTCATATCTTATTGTTGCCTTTCAGGCATTTACAACATGAAAATACTACCTTAATTTTCCTTGTGCTTCCATGTTTACAAGTTATGAAGGGTCTGGGCAAATCCAACAAATTGTAAAATAACACTTTCCTTTGCTAAATCCATAAATAATACTTAACATATGAATGAGGTTATTTGTAAGAAAACTGGTATTCCTAACACCAACGAATTTGAGGACTTACTCCCTCCAAACCAAGATCAAAAAATTGCACAAATTGATAGCAAGCTATAGGTGTTCAGGTGTTTTAATACTCCAACGGCTTCATCCAGTTAAAGTTGACAACAAATGGGATTAATGCCCAATCACGTAAGGTGCTAGTTACAATAAGTAATTTACTATACAGGGTCAGATCAAGGGCCAGTGGGGGTGAGGGCTCCATAAGGGGCATATACCCCATGTATTCTAGGAGGCCTCCCAAAGAATAAGTGTATCTTCATGTGTGCTATTTCCTATGATCTCAGAGTCCAATCATGATCACTACAAAGAAATTTTCAAAATTTCTCATAATTGGAAGAGTCCGCCAATATTTTCTTCCATTTTTTTGAGGGGGGAGGGGGGTGGGGAAGATATGGAGGGAGGGTGAAGCACATCTGGATATGACCAGCTTTTGTATAAACAAAGTAAAGGAAAAAAGAAAGTTAACCTAACAGGATGGACATAGCACTGAAATGGCTAGGAGGTGTGAATGACACAAAAGTGGAAGCACATTCACTATTAATAAAATATAAAAAAAAACCTGCTTTTAAATGCAACCCCTGCAAAAACACAAAAACTTAACAGCAGTGGTTATAAGTGACAGCTCAAAACCATTCTTTTCAATGCATTCCTTTGCTTGACTTAAGACTCAAAAGAAAATGGAGGAATCCATTTAAATAATTTTTACATTGTTCTATCACTAGCATTGCATAAATCACCAACATATGCCTTTAAGAAGTGCTTCCACTAAGGTAAAATAACTTTGTCTTGTCTTTTTCTTTTCAGTCAACACATTAGCAGGAAAAAAACAGAAAATAAAGAAAACAGAGGCTTGGGGGGGGGGGTTGTTGTCAAAATAACTCATTCTGATTGGTCTCATAAAGTCATGAAAAAAGTGTTTTTCCCCATTATTACATCTAACACTAATTGTTTTAATTTTAGGTTTTTTAATTAATTCAGCCGCTCCCTGAAATCAAAGTTGTAAGGATGCCTGACAGAACAATTGATGAGGAGCAATGACTAGGCACTTTTTTGCTTTGTCCTTGAAGAGATTTGTACAAACTTGCAACTAAAGAAACATTCTAATGAATTCAGCTGATTGTAAATGTACACATTCACAAACATGGTACAGCAGTGCTGCACCCAACAGTGGAAGTGTTTTCACAACAAATCAAGTAAAATTATAAATGAAGTTGAATTTGTAAGAAAGTTGCATCAAACATACTAATCCTCCTCACACAACCCCATCCCTAAAGTATTCTGTCCATATAACTGAGTAGATGGCTATTGGCATAACTCGCACATAATTTGAATCAAATCAGGCATTGTACAAAGTTAATTGCAGAGAAGAGTACTTACTACACCCAACAGACTCGGTCTGAGTTTCAGAATGAGCAAATAGAAACTGCCTACATCTCATACCTATTATCTTACCTACCATGGGAAGAAAGAACTCTTGAGAGAACAGTACTAGCAAAGAGGGACAAATCCCTCTGCAAAATCTTGAAGTTTTAATCCTTCTAATACTAGATGCCTGTAATTATGTGATATTACAATTTTTGTATGTGCATTGCTGCAGGGTGGAGCCAAATTGTATTTACATACATTTAGGTTAGCCTACTTTAGATGTAGATTCTATGTGGTGTATGCAAACTGAAAAGAAAAAAAAGAAAAAAAATTGAAAGAAAGGTAAAAATCATAAAAAAAACAACAGGTTGCACAAAAATAGCATCATATTTCTTTTCATTAACCGTGGCTTGCAGTGAAGATGATCTCTCTCCCCTCCCCCCTCCCCCTGTTACAAATCCAGGGGCAGGTCAGACTTGGATCATAGCTCTTTGTTGGTAAACCCCCCCCCCCCCAAAAAAAAACACTAGCCATACTTCTGGGATTGGCACACGAGATCTGTCACAATGTGTTGTTAGAGCACTGTCTTCATTAGTATACACCCTGTACTTCATTTATAGCTAAGAACAACTTCTTTGATATGTTACATTCCAACTCACATTAAATTTGCTTGCTTCAAGGAATCTTAGATACAGTTCACTTAATATTTTTTTTACAAAGGTAAAATGATATTCATACTTAGAAGATCTGTTCCTCACACATCATGTTGCACTTTTGCTGAAAGGAGAAAACACCCTCCCTACCCCCAAACCCCTCCCCACCCCTTCAAGACAAAAAAAAAAAAAAAGAATTGAAAGTAGGCAAAAATTATGCAAACAGGTGAAATTTGGCATCAAAAGCACCTTAAGTTAAATACAACACAAAAGAAATAACTCAAAATGTCAGTTATCCTCAACTTCAACCTGTTTGTTCTCTCTCTCAGTGCGGCTTTCTTTATGGTGATGACCCCTATGGCAAAGAAGGGGCTTTTCTTTTTTGTCCTTTTTGACACATGAAAAAATAAAAAGCTAAATCCAAAAGAGTAAATCCAGTTGGTACTTTCATATCTTAGACGAGAAATAAACGTCAACACCTTCGAGGATGTTGAAGGAAAAAAGGAGACAAGGTGAAGAGGGGTATAAGTAGTTCGATCCTCATCACTTTCTTCTGCTAATATTCTTCTTCTTCTTCCTCTTAAAACAGCAACACCTGATTTGAGAAAATGAAAATTGAAATAATATTTACAGATGAACAAATCCAAAAACAGTTCTATTTTATTTCCATTAGATATCTTCAGCCAGCCTCTTAGTGAGAAGGGGGGGTGTGAGGGTTGGATAGGTTGATGTGTTCACATTGTTCCCATTTTATGGTTCACAGAATTTAAGTTCACTTTACCCTCAAAAGATATAACCTGACTGATATGACCTTTCATGCTGTTTCATTTTTGCCCTGAAATTTTCTGTGTGGGGCCCTTTGCATCCTGCAATACCCCCCCCCCCATGCCATTAGCAGATCATAATTTTATTGCATTTGTAACTGTAAAGTGACTGGTATGACATTAAAAATCACCAAATTTTACTGGTTTGGGAGTCTATGAGCGACGATACTTACCTCCTATTTATAACATGTAACCATTATTATCTGCAATAACTGTCTGGCAAAAACCTAATAGCGCCGAGGTAACCCCACCCAATAGAGGGCGCCTAAGGCCCTACATCATCCTTCTTAGTATTGTAAGTCATTAAAATTTGAGAGCAGACTGACATGACACCAAAGTTCAAATTGCTCTCCTACACTACAACCCATAACAGACCTCTTTTAGGATACTGGTACTGTCTCCTTAAATTATTGCATGAATGACACTTTTACCAGCTTATAGAGCAATTCTCTCAAACCCCTTCCCCATCCCACCTCTCCCATCAAAGGCGACTATGAGCATTTTCCCCCAGTCCAGTCCTTCATTTAAGAGAATTGATCAGCACCACAAACATTCATTCTACCTAAAATTTTAAATATTTATTAATGAATGGGACAATTATAATTCATTATTTAACATAGCCAAATGTGTGCAGCATTAAATTATACATACATGCTCCCAATTTCCATGAATACATAAATTCCTATCTACTTTTTGATTTCCTCTTACTTCATTGCTCTCGGGGGTGGGGCAGGGAGGGGGTGTCACCTGTACTTGGTTAAAAAAACAGTCCTGCTCCACATGAAAGACTGCATACACTAGGGGAAGGGATCCTTTTTCCTCTGACAGGTTGTTTTGGTAGTCATAATCATGCTGGCTGCAGACAGCAAGGGAGGAACAAACTTTTTCCACATGGTGCAGGTCGTGCCCTAGACTTGCTTCAAGTCTCTTGCAATGTTCTTTCCCAGCTGATAGGATTCGAATGGTTCTCTACTCTTTCACTGTTCCTTCTCATAATGACACCCTCTCAGGCCTCTCCGACTGCACCGCTGTAGGCACAACAACTTCTCACATCCCCCGCTTTCTACACCGAATCATCGTATTGTCGTTACACACTGCTACGACCAACTCACTACTAACAGGTTCCCGCGAGAGACTTGTATCTTTTGTACTTGGTGGGCATCACATTTTAGCCAGCGGTATTCTAATATGAATATTCACCATTCTATAGCCACTGAAGAGTCTCCAATATGCAAACAACTCAACACGCAAAAGTGAACTGCAACATTCGAAGTAAGGGATATGCGTATTTATCTATAATATCCAGCAAATGTCATACAATACCCAAGCTGATTGCATGATAATGGTTAATTATCTTTAAATGTATTCATCCTTATTTTTGGATGAATAAACTTTACAGAACCAAAAGATACAAGTCTCTCACGACAAGCTGCTCGATTGAACAGTCCGCTCCGGTAACAGTACATTTTATGTGTGTGGGAGGACAAGAACCATTTGAAACAAGTGCTGTCGCCTAGCAATAGCGCGTGTTGCAAGGGACAGTAGGAAGTAGGCTGAGATTGGTGTATTGCGGTACAATGTGATGGAGTCACTGTGAGAGAAGGAACAGGCAAAGAATGAGAGATGGAGGAGAGAATAACGTGAAAGACTTGGGGCAAGTCTAGTCGTGCCCCAAACAGGCCCTGACTGGGTCTATGGGGAAAGCCCATGCTAGGAGCTGGGGCAAAGCCCCATGAGGCTCTGAAATGTACAAATTTGTAGGTAAAAAAATCTCCAATCTTTATCCAATCTTTACATGATATAAATGCGCAAAGATACAAGACCAGAAGTATCACACTGTGATCATTTGTCTTATATTTATGTTTTAAGTAATAAGGAATAAGCACATAGAAAAGTGCATGCAAAGCATTCTGCCCCCCCCCCCCAAAAAAAAGAAAAAAGAAAAAAAAATTGTTCTACAGTATGCAAAATTGTCCACTTTTAACGGTTAATTTGCTTTTTAGAGGCCCTCTTACCCCTTCCCAAAATGTTCTCTTACACTAATATAGTGCACACTGTTTTTCACACTGTAAGCAATCGCCCTGTACATGTGACAGTGCACTTTCGTTCAATACTATTGTAGCCTCCCATGCAAAGCTTTTGTGATCAAGTTACCATAAGACATACAAGGATACTGCACCAGATTTATGTCTCATGAAGGGGTGGGCATGTTACATTGTGCATACTAGGGTTTTAGGAATCATAAACCCCTTATATCAAGAAGTTGCCTTTAGAATGACAACTGGTAGTGTGTTTTGCAGCAGTTTTACCTGGTTTGTCCAGAAAGCGATATTAGAAGGATAAACGGTGAGCACCTTGGGTAATAAAGATTATTTCGATTAAGTTTTCAAGTGATTCTGTGTTAGCACGTATGAATTTCCTGAAGGACCCTCTGGCCCATGGGCCATACCCAGCCTGTAAAACCATTTTATGCGGGCTGCATATGGCGCACAGGCCAGAGGTTCCCCACCCCTGGCCTGCAGGGTCAACTTATACATCTTTCCATGTTGCACCCATTTCACAACCAGGTATGAGTATGTATTGGCAAGGTACAGTTGTACATGTGCAATATGTCAGGCTATGGTATGCATACAACATGTTTTGCATACACACTACTGGATACTCATGTGTAAAGCATGCGCAACACATAGCTCTTCCAGCCATCTCCACATGGTGCCATAACAAAGCATGACATCAAAGGAGCTATTCCAAAGTGATGGCCTGAACTTCAAATATTACAACACTGAGGAAGGTTTTTCAAAACATTTCGAGTAAGTTTGATGGCTGAGAAAATACAAAAACTCACTTTGTGTCTTCAACGACATCAACTTCAGGAGGATGTATGGGTGCATGTGACTGGCCAGCAGTGAAATCATCAGGCCCTAGTTCTCCATTTGTGGAACTCATAACTTGGACTGAGCCATGCCTATCTACATCTGCAGGGGGCTGCAAACTGCGTCTCTGTTGGTCTGGCCAAGCCTTTTTGTCTGGTTGTGCCTGATGTACAACAGAGAAAGAGAGAGAATATAATTATTTTTAAATTAAGAATATATAAAAATGCTTTTTATAAATAGGGTTATTAAAAATATGAATGTGCAAAATTTATAAAGAATACTAAGTTATATAAAGAGATGGAATACCAAACATGTAAGAGATATGATTAAAACACTTTTAGTCAAGTCCAATTACATTTTATAACATACCCTGATACTACTTACTCTCAGTTAATGCTATTCTTTTGACACACTTAAAAGATGTTGGTGCTGTTACTCTTGACACACTTAAAAGATGTTGGTGCTGTTTCTCTTTTGACACACTTAACAGATGTTGGTGCTGTTACTCTTTTGACACACTTAACAGATGTTGGTGCTGTTACTCTTTTGACACACTTAACAGATGTTGGTGCTGTTACTCTTTTGACACACTTAACAGATGTTGGTGCT
>WURT03000030.1:1447465-1467592 GCA_009936505.3 Holothuria glaberrima
ATATATATATTTATGCTAAGATCCCCACACAATTAAGATTCAGCATATTTTTCAATGTGTTAAGCTTGCTGGTGTTGCAGCATATCAGCCACCAACTTTCAGGGTAGAGTCATTTCCAGCTATCTGTGTAGAGTGTTAGAGTAAAGTCATTGACTTGGCTCCTCTGTTCTACAGTGAAAAGTTCCACTTAATTACTAGAGACCATCTTTAGACAGTAGTAGCCCCAGAAATGACTTGTTAGAATTCTGTGCCACTGCTAGTCAATGATACTCAAACTGTAACTTGCTAAGACAAAAGTGAAAATAGTTTTTTCAAACATGGGACTCAGCCCAATCAATGTGCATCAATGTGGCCAGTCTTTCCTACGTACGCCTGCAGCTCCATAAACGAGTTACTGCTTCAAGCTCATTTGCATACATCAAATTAGAATATCCCAAAAGTAACTTCCCAGAAAGTGGCACATATATAAAATATATCAGCATACCACAAACTACCCAACTACCCAACTTTATGAGTATGGGTATCATAGGATATGTTCAGTATTATAAAACCTACCGAACCAAAATGAGGCTACCTTGTCAAGTGCTTATTTATTTCCATTATTGTTTTACACACTCACTAAATGTAAGACAAAAAGTACACAAATCTCCACATCTTCACTTTCCAACCATTACCAACAATTATCACCAACACTTTTTTTTTTGAAAAAGAACATGTAATTCAGAAGTCTATCACATTCGTTTTATAACCTATACAGTGAATAACTCTTCATTATTATACTGTAGAGTGTTTGCAAACTGTGATATAACATTATTTACATAAAGATACACTTTTCAAATACAACTTTATCCTCTTCCTTAAAACTACCTAGAGTTTCGTGTACAGAAGTCTTAAGGCCATGACAAAATTGATTCTAAATGTACATACAGAATAGTACTCAAAACTGAGTAACCAGTAAATAACAAAACAAATGGGCAAGACTTTTTTCCTAATTCATCCCAAAACGTGGTACTGGGAAATAACTATTTTCTACTGGATAGGATGGGCTTTCACACCCTAACACAGTATATTCAATATAATTCTTAATTGGCACAAGTTGAACACTGCTTGAGTCACATGAAACTATGAACTGTCAGATGCACAGCTATGGGAGTTATTGCTAGCACTTGGCTGAAACTGAGGGATCTTTACTTACAATATATAAGACCACAGGACAAAATTTGTAGTAATTTTTCTCCCTCTTGAAGTTTGAAATTGAAAGGATGTAGGGGAGAGACTGGATGGTGAGAGTAAATGGGGGATGGGCCTGATGTGGCTGTGACTGGTCAGATCATGTCAAAAACACTGCCTTAATACATGTATTTTTATCAAACACTGAAGACATTTGGTTTGTTCAAAAGCTTCGAGGGAGTGACCACAAACCTTACAACTGAATATGTACCCATATTAAACAGAATATTTAAAGTTAAAAAAGATCTCAGTACTACATTATCTCTCAAGTATTACTTCAAACCACACCACCACAAAAGCGTTGAGACTTAAGTAGTGCCAGCAAATAGTGATGAAGAAATTCTAATCTGTCTACATTAAATGGCAAAAACAGTAGGGTCTGATAATAAAGACCCTTCAATTTTTGTCGGACTATTAAAATTGAAACCAAGTTACATTATTCTGATACAACTTACTAAGCTCTGGAGAAAAGTACTTCCTCACTCACAGCTTAATGAACTTGTCCTGCACACAGGCAGGAATCTAACCTGTCCACCATTCTCTTCCTTCAGTCCCACAATTCATCTTCTTTTCAAACCAGTGATAAATGTCCACATAGCAAACTTGAAATCTACTACAAGTAAGGAGCATAGTACAGTAGGCCTATACTTACTTCTAACCTATGCAGAGTGAGTATGCATTTTGTTAAACATCAGAAAGGGAGTTCAATGTTCAGGCAAGCTAAAAGGCAACCAAAAAGAGTTGTTGTGTAGTGCATTAAAGGATTGTTTCCATTATGGTATTTCATTATTTTCTTGAGATGATAATTACTAGAATACTACAATAATGTGCTCAGTTAACTCATCATATGCCCAGTTACATTTTCTGGCAAGAACAGAAGTAATCTTCAATCTGAACAGTCATTACTCTGAACCTCAATACTTTTGATTAATTCAGTATCAAACGTTACCATTACTGTGATCAAACTAAGCTGGCAATAAATCAAAGTAATTAATTAATCTGACTAGATTTCTCTACATAAATTTCAGGTCTTACTGCCATCAGTGCAAACATTTAAGAAGTACACCTTATCGTCCTTCTCTAACACTCCCCCATAATAGGAATTTTTTCAGCTAGCCACACACCACATGACTTTGCATCCACTAACCTGCCTTGACCTAGTTTCTTATTGGTGGCCCACTTGAGTTTGAGTCCCACAATTCACAATGCATATTACAAGCCTGTCTGACATGGTTACACTATTGTACTTGAGAACCCAATGGCCACTTTTTGCAAAGTTGCTGGTGCCTGATTGGTAATTTTTTTTATTCTACAGACTCCAGCTGGGTAAGCAAACATTCACTTTTCCCAAATAGTAGCAGTGACTTTAAATGTTGCTTAAACCAGTCTTAAAACTACCAGGTTTATTAACAGACCCACGCACACTACACAACAATTGGTAACATGACAATCAAGGTGATGTGTGTTTTACAAAGTCTGGAAGTGTGCAGCTAGCGCTCAATACTCTCAGAAATCTAGGAGTGAATTCGTTAACAGAAACTTCACCTTGGATTGATGGTAAACTTCAAATGTATATAACAGACATTCCCCATGTTCTTGTGAATTAAAACACCCCTTGACTTCCAAATTTTGGTATGTTTGAATTCGGACTAGGCAAAACTAACCTTGTTCATTGAGTATTTTTTTTCCAACTTCAGCTTCTTGGAATATTTGCTCCCTTCTTGGATAAGGCTTGATTTTCCCTTTTAAGTTCAAATATATGCAAAAAAGTTCAATATTAAACTAAATACATCAAATGTACTCTGTACATGTATATCAATTATTCCTTGACAATAGAAAATTTGACAAACAATTACCATGAAAAAAAGCTATGGACTTAGACTTACAAGAAAATGAAAAAAAAGTGTAATTTCTATTTCAATCTATTAAAATTTCATATGAAGAAAATCTCACAATTTATGCAGTTCTCACTACAAAAAGGAATTGTTGAAAAATTGCCACAACATTCTACCAAAAAACTTGAAAGGAATTACAAAATTACTTTACAAAACATTTTTTCCAACTTAGTTTTCATCCAAGACTTTCAGGACATTAGCTACCTCAGCCTGAAATTCTTTCTGGACTTCTCTTCTGAGCTCCTGATCAGTCATGTTTTGACCTTCTGCATTTCCTTCATTGCCCTGAAGTGCGCTCCGTCTTCTGGTTCTGGGGGAAGCCCTGGTACCCCCCTCAGCAGTCAGATCTTGATTAACAAGCTCCACCTCAGGCTGGATCTGCTCTACATCTTCGTCATCATCACCAATGCCGACTGCAACCACTTCAAGATTGACCTCTGATTCACTGTTGTCTTCCTGCTTGACATCTATCTCACCAGCCTCCTCAAGAATGTCAGGAGTGACATCTAAATCTGGTCCAACAACTATCTCAGGGGTTCTCTTGAATTCTTTACCTTGTTCCCATCCTTTGAATTCATCCTTCCAGCATGGGTGGACTGTTATACAAGTTCCTCGACTGTGCAACCCTCTGCCACACTTAGCACACATGTAACGTGATCTTTGGCGCTTTCCAGCTTTGCGATTTGAACATGCTGAACACTCCCTCCTGCTCCCAGCATCCATCTTCTTAATACAATGCGTAAAGATTGCATCTACCCTTCCATTTCCAAAATTTGGCTTCTTGATTGCTTTATTTGGCAAAATATTTTCGACTGCTTTTTTGCGTTTTGTTGGAATGGACTTTGAAGTTGCTGCATGGGTTTCATTTGACATCATTGGGGAATCTGAAGCAAATTCAATGCTGTCATCCAACCCATTGTAAAGGTCCCCATTGTCAAAGTTCCCAAAATCATTATATGCACTGCTACCATCATCGTTATCAAAATCCTCAGCATCATTACTTAGTCCAAGGTCTCTGACAAGAGTCTTTAAGCAACGATGTTTGTAGACACATGTAGGAGACCGATGCAGTCCACGCCAGCAGACTCTGCAGGCATAGGAAGATTTACGGTTGCTCTCTTCACTGTATATACACTCCACACAATCTCTGACTCTTCCTGATGTTAGTTTCTCTAACATAGCATCGAGCTTTTGAAAGTTTTCAGCAGCATTTGAAAGAGACTCTCTAGCACAATTGGTTGACTGCTTTTTGGAATTTTGTGGCTGAGAACCTTTCAAGTTGTCAATTTCTTCCTTCAAAACACTGACTTCCTGTTGAAGGTTCAATATAATTTGCCCATACTTTTGGAGTTGCACAAGAGACACAATGGTTAGATTGGCTAAGTCAACAAATGACAAACGGCAAAGATTGGCAGGTGTTAACGAATCTAGATCTATTCCCTCTGAAATGTTCAGGAATTCACTTTGAAAGCTACTATTGTTGCTAGCACCATCCATAATATCATTTTGGTCAAACTGGGAATGTGCCCGAGGAGATGAGGATACCCCTGATGGGTCCAAACTTCCATAAGAGGTTTCTGTTCCGTTTATATCATTGCAAACATAGTTCCTCCCACCCATACGTTCTCTATATCCATGATTACTAACGCCACCCGCAACGGTAAATCGACCTTCGCGTTGGTTAGGCCTGTTGTTGGTGCTAGGCCCTGCAGTCTGTTGGTGGGCCGTAGTGTACAATGTGTGCATTGACTCGTCGTGCGTTTGGTCCACGAAATGTGAACTCTGCGTGTCCACCAATTTGTTCCCGAACAAATTTGTCCGTGATTTCAATGATTCTGAAGATTTATTAGAGTTTAAAATTCTCTTTAATATATTACCTGTTGATGAGTACTCGAACTGGCCATCAACTGTGGCCATTTTGCGACAACCGAGAGATTTTCCAGGCTGTTTACCGTCTTCATTCACTGGCTTCTCAGTACCACGGAAGTTGTACGTGATTTGTGACAATGAGATTTAGCCTCCCTCAACCAGTCGTTCGTACTAACGGCACCACGAGGAAAACTACGAATGAATTCGGCGTGCCCCGCAGTTTACAAACATGGTGAACCCCTACAAATATCACAAGAGGGAGAAGTAGAGGGCATGGAGGGTGTCCACCAATGTCCAGTGGCGATCAAAAGGCAAAACACTTCTTACTTGTACAAAAAAGATAATTCTTCAGATTTTACAAAAGGCGAAGTAACAGATACAGTATAAATCGACGCCGACCAGAGTCAGTTTTGGGAGTTTCCAGTGTGATCCAATTGCCAGCTGACGTCATATCCGAGAGGTCAACTGAGGCTAATGGCTGCAGGATATGTACCAAGTGGCCATGTGAGTAGGTCTTCATGTCAAGGTCCACGGTGTGGGAGAGGACAGATGGCTCTGAAGCAGAGCGCACGAACACCATATTCCCTCTTGCAAATTTCGGGAAAGAGTCCCTTGGAAATTTTTGGACTCCTCAATGATGTTTACCACAGTGTTTCATGTGTGTGTGTGTGTGTGTGTGTGTGTGTTGGGGGAGGGAAGGGAGGTAATGGGACATGAGGGGAGGAAAGGGGAGGGGAAAGGAAAGGGTTCAGAAATGGTCCCTCTGCATAACAATGTGCTTTCCGATGATGCGCAAGTCTTTTCATCAAGCCTGTGCCCAAGGGGTGTGGCAGGGGCTTACCCCATGATAGAATCCCCCCCCCTAGAAAAGTAAAAATTACCATGCCTAAATTCATTTTAGAAGTTCGCCATCCCCTACATACCCCCTTCAATACCTTAGCTGTCTGGTTACTGGCCTTCGCCTCCTGCTCTTTCGGCAAGGCTCATCTGCATGGTCATGACAAATGACAACTGTTTAGGTTTAAAACTAAGATAAGGGACTAAAGGCTGGGATTGGTAATCGTTTGTCGAGTGGGATGGTTCCCAAAGTAGACATTGGAGTTTCAACTAAGGCTTGCGTCGTTTCATTTGAAAAGAAATGGGCCAATAGTCACTGTAGTAAGAGCAGTCCGTTGGTCCTCTCACCCCTCCACGTAATGTTGGTCTAACCCCATCATTTAGTTTTTCAAAAAAGAATCCCTTTGGTATGGTTGGTGAAATACGAATGCCCCTTGAACAGAAATGATTACCTCTCAAACAAACACTACGTTGCCCCAAATTGACAAGCTGGCAACGGGCCCAAAGTGAGATGTATTATTAAACGAGAGAATTTATCAAAGATATGAATATTTAAGAGGGTCCACTGTGGGCCTAATGAGACGTGGCTTCCTGTCACGTTCTAGAGATAAACGAGCATTATAAAAGTGCACAGGCAACGCGTTTCTGCCACTATAGATTTACAAATTAACAGTGACGAAGCTTCGCATCGTATACTTTCAGACTGTAATTATAGGGACGATCGCCCCTAACTTCTATGGACCGTGGGCGCCCTTTCAGCTATTTGCCGTGCTACATCTACAACTTTGCAAGACCTGGGAAGGGTAACTTCCTGCAATTTAGGAGGAATTTCGCTCAAATGAAGCGCACCTGTTTGTTGGAGTTAGTTCGCTTGTATATTTTCAGTTTGAGTCATTACATTTGATGTATATCTACCTGTCCTGTCACATGATTCACGCCCCACCAGCCCAAACCAGTCCATATGTCCGCGACAGCAAATTAAATTTTAGTACGTGAAGGTAAGAACAAGTTTTCAAGTATGTTGCAAGTCTGAAAGACTATCAAAGCCTCAGTAAATGACTTTGACTGTGGGAATGTTTCAATCATGGGGGAGAGGTAGAAACCCGAAATTAAGGTATTTCTAACGTAATTCTGGCCGTAATTAAGGCACGAATAATAAAAATTTGGAATTAAAATTCAAGACTGAAAATCAGTGCCGTGCCTGGGTCTTATCCTAAATCCCAACCCCTGCATTTCCAAAGGTCCTGATGACTCATTCGTCAATGGAGACACTTGCGCCTTTCAAGCAGCCAAATTGTTACGAAAGTATTGCAAAAAGCAATGGGAAAAGTAGTACATCCTCATATGTTCATTTAGAGTTTTAGAGCTGTGATCAGCAGGGGACACCACAAGTTACAGTGGCGCCGTCAGACTTTGGTGATTGGGGGCACCACCGATGGTGCTATGTTTGCTTAGAGTGCCCTTTATTTTATGTGCCCTGCATTTGTGCCACAGCCACGGGGATCCTTCCTTTTGTCACTATATAAAGGTGCCTTCCTGGGGGAGGAGTCTAAGGGAAGGGGTTTCCCCCTCCCCTTTGAGAAATTTTGTGAATTTAAGGTTGATTAGACGCAAAATGGCGCTATCTTTTTTATATTTTTGGAGGTGATATATATGACTGGAAAGTGTCCATATTTCAGTGAGTTCTAATTTTTGGTTAGGTGAAAGAGGCAATAAATGTGGGGCAATGACATAATGCTTACAGTGGCGTTCTGACAGGTTGCCATGCAGTATGCATGTGACCGCCACCCTGGGGAGGGGTTAAGGGGAGGGGGATCCCCTTCCCTTTGAAAATTTTTGAAAAATTGATTGTCCTTACATGCAGTGAGGGGGCCCGTGGCTCAATGGCCCCTAAATACGAGACATAATGGTCACGAGATGGAATGGAAACCGTGCCGCATGCGCGCGAAGCGCGCCCAATTTTTTCGTTAACATAAGTTTTCCATGACAAAACCTGCATTCTGAATCTGCATCAAGACACTTTTAATTGCCGAAATAACATACATGGCACTCAAAAAGCCAGTCTTTTACCTAGTAATTCGTAAACAGCTTTGGACTTTTGCTGCTGTGCTTCTCTGGGAGTTGCTATCGGAAGATATCGATAATGAGAACAACATTGTGGTAGGTTTGAAGCGCGCGAAAATTTTGATAGTTTGCGGAGGATTTGCGAAAATTCTGATAGTTTGAGAAACATTTGTGAAAGAAAATAATTACCATAGATCCATCACTCGGTCGAAATACACCTCACCCTACCCCCTACAGAAATCTATAGCTTAAACGCCGTTTGGGATCATTTTAAAATTTTCAGAATTTTTCGATTGGGGGCACACTGAACAAAATACATGCCACTCCAAAAGCCAGTCTTTTACCTGATAATTCGTAAACAGCTTTCGACTTTTACTGCTGTGCTTCGGTGGGAGTTGCTGTCGGAAAATATTGATAATAAGAATCACTTTCGGCAAGGTTTGAAGCGCGCGGAGCGCGCAAAAATTTTGACAGTTTGCGAAAGATTTGCGCTAATTCTGATAGTTTGAGAAACATTTGTGATAAAAAATTATTACAATAGATCCATCACTTGGTCGAAAACACACTTCACCCTACCCCTACAGAAATCTATGGCTTAAACGCCTTTTGTGATCATTTCAAAATTTTCAAGAATTCTTCGATGGAGGGGGGGGGGGACCTGCCCGGTGCCACTCGTGCCGGCGCCACTGTATATTAGCGAAATGTTCAGACTTTGAATGATATTGGTATTCATGCATCCATTTTGTAGAAGAGGAAATAAAATGTGTTCACTTTAGCACTTTGCCTTGTTAAAGAGCAAAACCTAATACAATTTGGGCTTTATAGGAGAACACTCAGTAAGGGGATAGGGTAAACAATTTAATGAGGAAACAGCCAAGCGAGACAATATACACAACTGGGGGGGGGGGGGGTTAAAGTTTTCTAGAGAGACTGCCAGAGACTTTTGGTTTATATACTTTATAGCAAGCCTGCCAGCTCTGTCATGTAGACATGCGACAGGTTCCACGAGTAAAACCCTATGAAAGGAATGATCGCATTTTCAGTATTTTCCTATGTGAAGAGTTGAATTTGGACGATGCCACATCTGAACATGGGACGGATCAAATGAACATCTAACCAATATTAACTGTTTCATTCTTGAGAAGAGGAGAAGAGGAACAGCCTCATCATATATTCGGTTATCTTAAAGGGGAACAGGGAACTTACCTTGACAGATGAACAAAAGTTACAAATCTCGTCTCATCTCTACTGCAACTTTGCAAGTATATCGTTGAGGTTTCAAAATATAAATGTGGCATTCTCATGATAAACAAAGGGGTTATTTGGCATAAATTACATGATTACTAGAGCCATTCATGAATCAGGATACCTGGGTATGCTTATTCAATTTGGGGTGACTGCATTTTGCCTAGCATTTTCCATCTCCGTCTTTTTTATCCAAAAACATATCCTATGCAAACCCTTACCCAACCAGCTACCCCAGCACTATCCTATAGTCAGCATCACAGAATGTAGAGGAAAAACGTTACATGCCCTGCATGGTAAGGCGAGAGAGGCCTACCTTTCAAGGGGGCATTTCCAGGGGGAGAGATATACTAAGATGAATAAAGGCAATACTAAATATTTTCCCAATTGAGAGAAAATTTTCCAGGGGAAACGTTATTTCTAGGGACGTTAATGTATATGGATAAGGTCTCCATGTGTGCTATCATTGGCGTGTTACTGAAATCATAGCTGGTCAACGAAAAATGGAGGGGGTGTAAAGCAGACTGTATGCAGTGACGTCATCAGCTTGATAACTGCATGTGCAAAAGTGAGTAGCCTACATAAGTGTCTTCTGAGCAGGCGCACTTCGATTCGTATTAATATGTAACGTCATTTGCATAAGGTTCACAAAATGGTCTTTAAGGTATCACCCCAACATGTCTCCTAGGGCCGATCCTGTTTAATTGTGCTGTACGTGACTAACTAAGCATATGAAAATGAAAATTACATAGGAAGAACTACTTTTCGCAAAGTCCCTGCGGCTGGATACCGAAGGGCAAAGACAAAACGTACCCCCGCAAAGGGTCTGTTCCTCAAGGGTCATGCCACGTCCCCAGACAAAGACCAAGGAGGTGGACACTAAGACCGGGAGGTGGTATTAGCTAAGACTTAAACTCCCAACCTTCAGACCATCTACGTCGTGTGGTCTGTCAAGGGTGTGGATCCTGGGGGAACGTAATACAAAATGTCACCCCTCTTTTCGCTAACACATGTACTTTTTCATAAGTTATAATGAACGTCGTAGACAGAATTATAATTCATTACCGTGATACATCCCAGTAGCCAGACAAGGTTCCAAAGGGGACGAAATGGCTTCCGGGGGCGAAAAATTTTTTCAGGGGGACAAATGTGTAAAAATGAATTAAGTCAATGGCAACTGAAACTTTCTGGGGACGAAAAAGTCAGGGGGCTTCGCCCTCCTGGCCTCCTTGGCTAAGGGCCTGATTTCATACAATTAAAAAACTGCGATGAGCAGTTCATTGAATATTCAACGAAATCCCAAGCATTCTGCTGGATAGAAGACTACAGAATATTTTCTTCAAAAGAGGAAGCCGGAGATAAGAAATACGTTGTCTCAGTTAGAAAGGCTTCTTCGTTTATTGCTGGTATCTCCCGCAATTTCGTGTGCTACAGAGCGAGCGGGTCCTTTAGCGCCTTGCGTCGACTGAAAACTTGGTTGCGCTCCACTATGACTCAACTTTGAATCACAGTATGGGTTGTAACGTACATAATGCAAAGACATGCAACAGCTGAACCTCCGAAAGACTGCAGCTGAATTTTTTCAGCGTACAGACTACATGCGTCATACGTTTGGTAGCTTTCCGGTTCAGGAGGAGCAGACGGATCTACAGACTAATGGTCGTGCAAGGAAAATCTAGAAAAGTTTCCCAAAATTTAGGGCGCCTATAAAGCACGTGCTAATCTTTAATTCTAACCCTATGTATATACATTAAATGCCTTGTTAAGTTGTTAAGCAAATAACCTCCAGTTTGGAGAAGGCTATTATTTTGAGGTAAATGATACCGTCACTTTCAGTCCAAGCATCGTCCACTTTTGCAATCACTTTATAAGTACACCTTCACTACCAGTGACACATATCAACAAACTAGTAGTTTGTAGCCCCACGGATGGCGCCAGCGTGAGGCAGGGACCATGCCCCGGTCGGCGAAGACTACCCCGGGGAAATTTTCCAGTTTCGTCGGGAAGCCTAATCCGGTAACAATATAGCCTAATATGTAATCCCAACGACCTTCAGTCGTCCCGACGACGTGCTTGATTTTGTTCATAGGAATGACAGATTCTTCAGTGAAGACCCCAAATTTTCCACTTTTTATTAAAAAAACCCAAATTTTTCAAAGTTCCTTCAATAACACCCCCAAATTTTCAAATTTTATTCCAAAAAGGTCAAACTTTTTTGGCCTGCTTCGCCCTCCGAAAATTTTGCGTTTGTCGTCCTTTTGACAACTCATCGCTTTTGTCGGAGCATGGTGTTGCTTCCCCCCTCCCGTAGGGGAGCTTGTCCCTCTGTCGAGCAAAAGCTGGCACCACCCCTGCCCCCACATTTGAAACTCGATTTGCATCCCCTGGTCATGCTTGGCTCCATTCTAGTCTGACTGAAGACAGACGCATGCATGATCTTAGCCGAAAGGCTGAGAAGCCACATATTTAACCTCAAGCAGTGCCTAAAATCCTAAATTAGAATTACGTTAGAGGAACTAGGTAGCCAAACTAAATTTAATTTCCAAAAACAATAGCGTAGGCCCTAGTTAGATTTTCCTTGCGCAGATCCTCCCGCTGTATGATAGTGACATATGCGGTGATATAGAAAGTATTGAAGGTCCATAAGTCCCATTGAGGTAGTGCCTCTATCTGGCAAGTTAATGCATATATGGGGCTTCAAATCGACTAGTCGTCCTTCATATGTACCTTGATTTTACCTGCACAGTATAACTGACGTTATTTTAAAATAAACATCACAATGAAATCGTATTGGGCTTTCGTATAACGAAAGCCCATTAGTGCCATGCGAAAAATATTTTTAAGTCGTTGCTGCGAATTAATAATTCGTTGCTTCGAATCAATAATTCGTTTTACGAATAATTAATTCGTTTTTACGAATTAATAACTCTTTTTTACGAATTAATAATTCGTTGCTACGATTTAAAATTCAGTCGCTACGACATAGATGAAATTATTTTTGAAAACACTTTTTCTCGTAAATCGTTTTCTGGTGCACCCCATCAATGTCTCCTTATGATTTCACAATTATCAGGCCATTAGTATGAACTATCCATACATAACACAGGGGAAAATGTATTGTTTTGCTAATAGTTAATTATATTTCTCAGTGATATATGGACTTAGAAAGGCGTATTTATAAAGTTCGCCTTGAATTAAACAATTTTTTTCTTAGTATTGATCATTCTTTTTCGTTTATAAAGAACCCATTAGAAGAAAGCATGGCTAAGTAAAAGGGAATGAGGGGATCATGCAGCAATTGCATATCAGTGTCAACATTTCCTGGGGATGTACACGAAGTACAACGTGCTACTCATCTTTACAATTCATTTTGTCGGCACACTTGGTCACACATCAGTGCTAGTACCACATTGCTAATGAAATTCAAACATGAAGATTTGGATGTATTCAAAGATGTCTCAAAGATACACGCAGGGCATTCGGAAGCCGGGGCTGGGGGATGCAGCCCCCAATAATTTTGTCATGCATAGTTTTTTTAATGCAATGAAAACCCCCCAAAAGACGAGGATTAAAAAATAATGAATATCATTCTAAAAATTATATCACACATCATTCAGTCTATCCGTACTACTATTGTAGAAAAATGACGTATCATTTCCGTCATCCAGTCAATAAGGAAAACATCGTTTATGAATTAAGTATTTGAAAATAGCGACTCAGTGTCGTATGACGTACAAAATTTGACTTTCTACGTTATTTTTTGGAAATATAAACAGTCGATTCATGATGAAGTCGCGAAATTTCGCGGTGCTTTATCTTAAGTTATTGATTATTCACAGTAACGTAACTCCCATGGGCTCAGACCGTGCAGAGCCGGGATCCCTGACCAAAAGGGCCGCTACACTGATGCACAGAAAAAGCCAGGCTTAGTAAATTCAATGTCTAAGAAATTGGGATTGTATCTGCAATATTCCTTGCTTCAGGAAGGGAAATGAGCATTGAGTTCATTGAACATATCAGTACTCAAAGTAATAAAATTTTCGCGCGCTCCGTGCGCGTGCAGCCTCACCGCATGGTCGTGTATACTATCAATACCGTCTCAAATATATTCGCATTATTCAAAGGTGAGGGTTCTAAAATTACGCCGATTGTTCTTGTGCATTGGAGTCATTATGGAAGAGCAGGGCATTGTAAGAATGCAAAGTAGTGGAATTCAAGGGAAGACTCGCCTTTTAATTGGCTGATGCATTTTGTTAGGAATTAAACGTGTCTCAGTGCAAAGTCTCCCAGCACATTTTGTTGTGGGAACGATTTTCAATGTAAAATTTCGGTGAGCTTCTCGCGCATTTATCAACGTACACACTCCCTACATTATAAGCATTATTAGGGCAATAATACATCATTGTAACTAAAACACTTTTCCAAAAAATGTTCAACTCCGACCAGCATAAGTAGAGAACCTTAGAGCAACATAATGTCATGAGTAGCATATACGGTAACATTCGTAGTGTGCATTTGTCGTTCCACATTTTTTATAACGAGTGTCATGCCACAGCCAAAATATAACTAAATAATGATAATTTCTATGCATGTAATTAACTGAAAGATTTGCCTAAGATACCTGCATTTTGCATCTAAGCCACCTTACCTACAGAAGAATTTTTCAAGGAAAGGAATTTTCCCCTCCACTTAGTCACCACAGCTTTCCCTTTCAGTCAACCAAAAGTATAAGAATTCACTTAATTGTGAAAGTTTTCTACTATATGTTCAGTTCGGAAATTTGTCAAGTATAGCACCATTTTACATCTAAGCCCTCTCAAATTTACAAAAATTTCTCAATAAATGCACAATTTTTACCGACCTTTTAGCCAGAAGTATCTAGGTTAGACTTCAAGCACCATCTTCTGTCTGTCTATAGTCCCCCCAATCGCCAACCTCTGGTGGGGCAACTGGACACCCTGATAGGGGCCCTTTGAGTCCAGGAGTCGGGGCCCAGTCGTGTCGTTACGCCGCTGATTATTAATACGATTAATAGTCCCACAGTCTATAACTAATTCCTCTGCCATCTTTAACACATACTCGATTACTCTGAGGAAACTTATTGTTCGAAATAACAATCAATGGGGGATTTCGTTATCAATTTTATCAAAAGGTCTCCTAAAATGTAGATATTTCGTCTCCTAAATTTAGTAGATAGTCTAGGCTGCAATTAAATGGCATTACCTCCTTACCCAAAGGGATTGTCCAATTAGGTGGGGAAATGGGTTCAATTTATCAACCCAACTTGGGACGTCAATTTAGAAATTTTAGTCAGTTTTCTACAAAAATGGGATGAAATTTGAATCAAAATTTGGGCAAATTTATATAAATGTCAAACAAAAAATATACCAACATTTTAACTATTGGGGCTGTTTCGTGCAATCTGGGAGGCATTTTTTCAAAAATTTCCTCCATCAGTCCATACGCTACGCGCCAACTCATGATGGCGCGTAGCTTACCTACACTCCACCTTTTCAACATACACAAGTCAGCCCCCACCAATCAGCCAATCGAATATAACTTTCGACGGCACCGACTTTTAAATATTTTGCAGTCTGATCGACGTCGGTTTTGGGTTCAAGAGGCCGGATTGAGGTCGGGCTCTGACTGGAAATAGGTCAGACGTCGGACTGACGTCGCTGTGAGAAATTGACCATTTTCGACTTAAATACGACGTCAGATGGAGGTCTGAAAATGTTGTAGTCCTTTTGCTGACGCAAAAATGACATTGAATGGAGATTGAACAGTTGGGTATTAGTCTAAACGACGTCTGAAAGCCGTCTTTGTCGACGTCGATCCAACGTCACACGGATTTGCAAGCAGCGGCGCGCCGGACGTCGATCTGACGGCAAAATGTTTAAAGGCGCATTCCACCAAATACATCTTAGCCCTCTTTCATTATACCTTCTCGTTTTTCAGTCTTTCCCCGTCATAATCACTTTGTCTAAATTTTTATTGAAAATTAGACAAAAAGACAATTTTGTGACGTATTTGTATTTTCACCCAATGTAAGCTGGAGGTCAGCTTAGAGCTCCATAACAGTATCCAGGTATTATAACATCCAACGGCGTCAGCGGTGGACCCCTCCGGTGCGTTGCATCTGCCATCTGGACCCCACAAAGCCCTGCGCTGTCCGGGGAGTGTTTCCAGCTCCAAAGATGTCCGCGACGCTTAAGCGACATAACTACCCGGGGGTGAAGAAAACTGAGGGGGTAGAATTTCCCCTCTTCACACGCATATGTACATGTAACTTCATTCAGAGAACTCAGGAATCGGGTAACGTAACCTTGGAAGGTGAAGGCAGCGTGCCTTCTCTAATGTTTTAATTGAAAAGAAGTTCGTGGAAATGGCTTATTTCATCACAAAAGAACAAAAAGCTGGATTATAAGGAAGGAGGCAGTGGACTGGAAGGAGGAAAATATTGTATCATCTAGAGTTTCTAGACTCCTGGTTTTGACGGTGTCATGTACTCCATGTACAGATGTATGAGTATCAAAAAGACCACATTGACATTGTATATATCATCTGAGTACAAGGAGCATTAACGCCTGGGGCATATTTCTAACTTTGTTGATTGCCCTCTAGTGAATCTGATTAGGAAAAGTTGCTTCTTTTAATTTATTTTTTTTTAATTATTTTTGTGCAGATTATAATAACAACCATTCATTGCCTGGAATAAAGCTGAGAAATGTAACCAAATTGCACGATTTAAAGTGAAATTTGAAAAATTTTATCGCATGTTGAGAGGAAACCCTTCCCATCATAGCTTCGCGCCTCACTCGTGCCTCAGACACTAGAGAGCTTTAGATTGCACGACATGGACGTCGGCTACGGCGTAATGACGTCATGTAGTAATAATGCGCATTTGTCTACGTGAACTTCGCGTTGTCGGTGGAATTCTACACCGGGAGTAGCTCGATTTGGCGTTGTGGCGAGAACGGCAACGTGAGATAACATATGACGTCATATGATTGTGTTGCCATGCCGATTGTCGACTGCAATCGCCTGCAACTCTTCTGAACTTAGCCGAACTTAAGATGGATGTTATCCAAGAAGAAGATCTTTCGAATTCGGTAAGTTTAAAGGGAAATATTGCGTTAAAATGCATCAATGTGGCATGCAAAGAAAATACGCCAAATGATTATCAAAGCATTCAGTCTCACTTATAAAGAGCAATGGCTTTATCTCTTTAAAATATTATGAATTGCAAGAGTTCTGAATGTTGCGTCATTTGAAATTTTGAAAGTTTGGATAAACAAATTATATTTGTGCAACAAATAACCAAATTTCTTCCTGTGGGAATCTTTTTTTTCTTTCTTTTTTTTTCGGAAAGAAATCTACCATACTGCCTTATTGTAAATTGTCTATCATTCTGTGTCTATCATACTATAGGTTTAGAAAATATGAAAAAATTCTGTAAAACAGGAGCAATATTTCCCTTTAAGCATTCCAGTGGGTTGAAATTATTTACATCATTGTTGTATTGAAATTCGGGATTGGAAGTTTTGATAGCCAGATACCCTCATACAGCAACATAAATTCGTCGTCGTTCATTATATCAGTTAAATGACCAAAGATAATTGCGTCACGAACTCATATATACTGCCATTAACAGCAGTGGATTTGGGCGTCTGCTACTCAAACGAATATCACCACGCGACTTTCATTCCCCGTCGTAGAAATCTAAAGCGCAATAGTTTCATGGCGCGGTTGTCAGCGCGACGACTTGAGCTGTGGGTAAACAGGGGTGGATCCAGGAATTTTTCCGGGGGGGGGGTCTGAATGTTGGATAATTAACTACCCTCGGATACAATCTGGCATACGCGTAAGAAGCTGTTTGTGACTGGGGGCTGAACCTTGTTTCGGATCGCCGTCCTGGGGAGGGGTCTAAGGTGAGGGGTGTCTCACTCCCCTTTGGAAAATTTTGGAATTTTTAGGGACCTTAGATGCAATTTGGTGCATCATTTTGGACAAACTTTAAGGTAAATTACTGCAAATATTTGACATTCTCAACATAAAAGACAAATAAGGTTTTTTTGGCCTTGGAAAGTGGGGGCTGCAGCATACTTCCGCCCCCTACAAATTTCGCTGGGGGCTGGAACCCCCAGCCCCCGCTTCCTTCGCACTTGCAATTTGGTGTACAGTGGCGCACTCAGAATTTCTCTCAAGGGGGGGGGGCATGCAGAATGTTGTGTGATCGCCGAAAATTTTTTGAAAAATTACGTGTCCTTACACGCAATCTGGTGCCACATATGCTACCTTTTTAAGTAAAATCTGTGTTAAAAAATTTACGTATTTTAGGAACTAAGTAACTAAAAAAAAAAAGAAAAAATCGGCATCAGTGAGTGGGCATGACCCATTTCCCCCTCCCCGTGTACGCCAGTGCTGGTGATACTTCTTCCAATTCCAGGATTTCCCGATATTTCTCAAAATTATTCACTTCCCAGAAAATTTCCCGAACAGCACCAAAATTTGTCGAATTTCGGGTAATTTCGGGAAGAGTGGAAAAACTGGCTATACACCTCTGCAGCTTTTGAGACTACCGGTCTCACAAACACAGTTCGTTGGCGCATGTTTTAAGCTATAATTAAAATGGTGGGGTGTAGGGATGAAGGAACACCTCAATTTGGACACTTTTTGGCATGAAAATGACGATTTTTATTCACTTTTTGCCAAGTTTCTCCTAACAGAGGAAACAAAATGGTTAAATTTTTTTTGGCGGCCAAGAGCAGAGGGGTTCCGGACCCCCGGACCCCCGCCTGGTAAAACGCCGGGTCGCCCTTGCCCGCGTCGTGCAATCTAAAGCTCCCTAATGAAGCACACGTGCACGAACGTATCGAACGGCGTAGATTTCGTCCGCGCGTGTAGTAAACTTAAACGCGTGGAGATTGGTTGACAAATCAGCTGCCTGCACTTGTTGGTATAACTTGCAATGATACGGACTTCTCCAAACGAGGGAGTACTCTTTGCCAGTGTGACGTTACATGCATAAGGTCTATGAGCGCTGCTTAACGACCAAAATGTCCAACAAACGGTGAGACGAGCAGGGCAGTGACGTCACTGAAGAACCTCTGTTGCCCCATGCCGTGTTAAGAACGTGGGCTGCGCGCTCACGTAGCCTAAATCCTGTGTTCTTAAATGGTAGCCCGAGAGGCGATTAGTTCGTAGCAACAAATAATTAATTCGTAAAAACGAATTATAAATCTGTAGCAACGAATTATTAATTCGTAAGAACGAATTAAATAATTCTTAGCAACGAATTATTAATTCGTAAAAACGAATTATTAATTCGTAACAACGAATTCTTAGTTCGTGAGAACGAATGATTAATTCGTTAAAAACGAATTATTACTTCGTACAAACGAATTATTACTTCGTACAAACGAATTATTAATTCGTAAAAACGAATTATATATTCGTAAAACGAATTATTAATTCGTAGCAGCGAATTATTAAACCGTAAGACCCAGGCGCGGATCCAGGGGGCAACTGGGGCAGTTGCCCGCGACCAATCTGGCGCCCCCTTTTACAAGAAAATGCGCCCCCCGGGCCTATGATTAAGTAAATTTGCAAGAAAAAGGGAATAGAGAAGGTAAAGAAGGGGAAAAAGAAGAAAAGGAGAAAATGAAAGAAAAGAAAAGAAGGAAGAGAAAGAGAAAGAAGAGAAGAGGAGGGGTGGACTAGGCCTATATCTGATCAGGGAGCTCCCTGATCTGATCCATATAATTAATCCAGAGCTTGCAGGAGACCCTATTTCGGTGTTTGCAGCCTTTAGATACCCTTTTATAACGCACAGAAGGAAGAGAAATTTTTGTAATAGTTCAAAAATGTTTCTGTGGACTCCACACATGTATTTTGCTTAAAAAGTTTCCAAAAAGAAGGATTCAGGAGGTTTGTTGACAACATACCCTTCTCTTAGACAACAAAGGTTTCCCTCCTCTTTCACCCAACCAAAAGGTAGAATTCACTAGTTTAGAAACATTTTCCAGCCATATATGATGAGCTCCAAAAATATCTCAAAGATAGCACAATTTTGCATCTAAGCAACCTTAAATTAACAAAAATTTCTCAAAGGGGGAGGGGACCGCTCCCCTTAGACCCCTCCCTAGGACAGCGATCACTCTCCCATGCTTTGCCCCCTATTAATATACCCTGGCGCCGCCCCTGCATACATTGGCGGTTGCATTTTTAACTCTATCCGGCTCCTTCAGAATCTGGCGCCCCCCTGATCGACTCCCCCCCCATCAGTGTTGGGCTGGATCCGCCCTTGGTAAGACCGAATTATAAATTCGAAAAAACGAATGATTTATTCGTAGCAACGAATTATTAATTCGTAGCAACGAATGAAAAATATTTTTTCGCATGACAGTAATGGGCTTTCGTATATTATCTTTGAGGCCTAGCAAACAAAAGTTCAACAGGCAGTCATTATTGACATGTTATGCCCGTGATGAGGGTTACTCCAGCCATTCATAAGTTATCTTCTCCAATCTGTTGTGGCGGTTTGTTGGAATCAGTTTATTCTTAGCCGGGACAATTTGGTGCCAACCCAGGAGGATATGAAACCTTGTGTGAATTAGAAGAAAGATGTAACAGGGATGGGTACGAGTGACCTAAGAGTAGTACCGTAAACCCATACTCCCAGGATGGGGAGGGGGAAGCCGGCGGCGGTACCTCCCATAGAAAAATTTTCGTCACTAGAAAAGTTTAAATAACCATTGCTTAAATATATACATTTTCGCACAGTTCGCCCCTCTTAAAAATATTTCCATCCCATTTACGGAGCCTCCCCCTCTCCTCAGTATTATGTATGGTTACGGGCTTGAGTAGTAGCTTACTGGAATCCGAAATGATTGCATTTTACATTAATGCCAAACTAATCCCACAAAAGCCAGCCTGTATGAATACCAAACCTCTCAGCGTACAAAAGGTTAATGATCAATAAATC
>WURT03000030.1:1477321-1487674 GCA_009936505.3 Holothuria glaberrima
CTATCCTGCCACCTAGCCATAAGATAAACAAACTGCAGATTAATATTCAGCCTAGCAGTCTGAAGAAGTTCACAAAGTAGATTGGACAAAACTGCCACACTTGAAATAATTTTCTAATTCTGAAAACAAATATTTTATTTTCTTACTATACTGGAACATGCTTTTAACAACAATTTTCTCAATATTTTTAAATGAGGAGAGGAGACCCAAGGGCAGAAGTGGAAGTGGGACAGATCCTTTGACCAAAAACATACTAGAGAAGCATCTAAACCTTTGCCAACAAGAACATTTTTTATAAGATCTAAACAATTCTTTGGTTTACAAGCAGAATCTTTTCATACAGTCATCAAACCCTCTACACATTTTTGAAGGTAGGTTATTCTTCAAGTTTTTGGAAGCCTATTCTCCTTTTCATGACCTCAAGTTTTCTACCCTATGGTTTCAAGTTGAAAGCACTCATGGATGTATTTGGGAGTATATTATATGCTGACAAATATTCACGAAGCCCCTCCCTCCAGTCACTTCAACTGTGTATTCATCTTCAGTGAATGTCATTAATACCTAATTAAACACATCTCTATCACCATGATCAGAGAGACTGATTATCAGACTATCAATCCCACAATCTGTCATTTACTTCATTCTTGTTGCAAACATCTGGCTTTACATCTGTTATTTCCATTTTTCCCTTTGTTCTCCAGATGACCTAAATCTTTTCACAGTAAGCATATTTAGAACTGAAGCTAAGCACCCGACTTTATATCTTTTATTCTCAGTTTTCCTTTTGTTCCCTACTGATCTACATCTATCTATAATCTTTGTTTAGTAGTATTTTCCCTCTGATTATATTTCATTCAGTACACTGCAGGTAGAACACCTGTTGCTGTGAAAAGGAATTGGTGGTAGGTTAATTGGTTATGAATATTCATACATCAAAATATAGAATACATGCAGGAGAGGAAGGTAAACGACCTTTTATGATATACTTCAATAAATACTCACAGTTATTCTAAGTACTGTAAATAAAAGGATGAACTATTGCTTGTAGGGCTGTATTTTAAGGTCAAAATGCAGAGACCTTATCGAAGCAATATCAAAAGAGTGGCCATACTGAGAGATTTCATAGTTGGCTCGTGCATTTTGCAAATTCAGTTGGTGGCTTTTCCTTTTGGTGTTAAGTAAAAGGGCATCCAGTCAGCATGAGTAATCTGAAATCTTGTAAATATGAGGTAACATCCCAAAAAGAGTGCAACTTACAGATGTGGACGATGTGTATTGAATGATGGGTCCTAACTTTTTTTGGGGGGGGGTGGGAGGTCATATCTCTTTTTATTATGTTCAATTCATCCAGGTGGAATCTAGAAAGTAATTGTTTTCTCGTTTGCTTATCATTCTGACTAGAAGCAATACTTGAAAATTCTAAGATAGGTTTTTTGGTGCACTGGAAGTGTACTCAAGGAGTTTTAAATGGTATCCTCTGACATTCTCATCTGCAGTTTTGGCTTGAGTTGTCTTGATTATCTTGGTGTACATTCTATGCAGTTTTATCAGTATTCTAGCTTTAGTTTTGTGAAGAGTAGTCTCACTTTACTTTCATGTTCCTTCTTTCATGCTGTTTTATGTAAATTCAAGGATGTGCTTTGAGTATTAAAAATAACAGAAAATTTGGGGATACAACCATTTCTGTCATAATTAATGACATGCCTTTGTCAGTGACAGACACAGGGTGGTCAGGGGAGAAGAAGACGACAGGAAAAATGGTTAAAGTTTAGTTGAACTGGGAGAACCAAAAATACAGCCACAGATGGAAGTCTGTGACCAACACTGAATAAAAGAACTAATAATACATAAACTACAAATTCCCAACTCTGCATCATAATTAGCCTCTGTTGGGCTCAGAAAAACTCCTTAAAATACCATACACTCCCATTTTAAAAAAATAAGCAAAAACATTTTGCTGTTAATTTTTTTCACTTCTTCTGCATAAACTTAAAATCACTGCAAGACTATACCATGTACTATTAATGGAAACAGTGTTCTAAAGAAAAGAAATTCAAATGAATAGACAACTTATGAAAAGAAGAAAGAGAACAATGTATCTTTTGTCTGGACCTACCAAGGGGGTAGCTGACAGCACTACCAAGGGTACTGATGGTGGTATGCATGACTTCCCCAACCATCCTGGCAGTCACTGGTTGTTCATCGGGTGACACATTACCGTTAGTAGTCTCATTTGATTCTGCAAACAATAAAGCAAGGACAAAGATGAATTGATTTCCATATTTATTGTACTTATTCATGATTTCTAGCCCTATTTTTTTAAGGCAGACAAATATTTATCAAAACTAGGGCCTATCATCCAGACAGGATGTATTTCATTTTCAAGCTACTGTGCAATTTAACAGTAGTGTGTGATTTTTGACCTTAGTAGCATATGAAGGTATCCATGTCATATCTATGACTCAAGTTTTGTTGCAACTGAACCTTTGCGAAGATTTGAGATGAAGTTTTCCCTTTGAATAAATTTTCAGAATCATTTCATATAGAACATTATAACAGCAGTTTACAGACCTCATAGCATCACACTGTAGGTGAAGATGACCACCAGTTCTCTTTTCCCCACATCCCCTGGCCCCCCCCCCCCCACCTTGACATTGTAACCACAATGCCATTAACTGCTTCTAGTAAGTCATAGAATACACACACACAGTTACTTAAAACTACACCCTTTGCAGTCATACTGTCTGACACTGCTGTACATACCAGGTCAATACTGACTAATTGAATCTGCTACTTTGCATACATGCTTTAAAAGACTTTTTTTCTTCAGTTTCTAAAATAACACATTACCTCCTTCAATCTTTTCAGTCCAAGCTTTCAGGACTTAGTCTTAACAATTTCTTCAAAGCCAATCACTTGACTCCAGGCGCGGTTCTAGACCGTGATTTTTTTGGGGGGCTTGGGGGGGGGTGCATAACGGAAGAATCAATTTTTTTTTAAGAGGGGGCATGCAGTTATTGTGTGATAGCTGGCCTGGGGGAGGGTCTAACGGGAGGTGGTGTCCCCCTCCCGTTTGAAAATTTTTGAAAAACTACGTGTCCTTACATGCCACATATGCTGCCTTTTGAAGTGAAATTTGTGTTACAAAATTTGCCTATTTTTAGGAACTAAAAAATTGGCACTGGTGAGGGATCCATGGGGAAACAATTCCTCCCCTTTGAAAATTTTTGAAAAATTAGGTGTCCTTACATGCAATCTGGTACCACATATGTTACTTTTCAAGCAAAATTTGTGTTAAAAAATTACGCATTTCTAGGTATCTAAAAAAAAAATTGGCATTCGTGAGGGGGGAGGCATGGCCCAATGACCCCCCCTGCCTTGCGTACACCACTGTAAGGGCACATATTTTTTCATTCGGAAGAATGTAGCTAGCGTTACTGAGAGATGGCCTACAAGCAACCGGACCTGTTCACACTGATGGGAGTAACGATCCAGCTTGTAGATTTGACTCTGTAAAAAGGACTGCCAGTATAACTTCACAAGATCAGCAACGAAATGACTCGTTTTTAACTTCCAGCAGATGATTAATCCATTAACTTGATTTTACTTATCTGACCCACATTTCCATGTTATGAAATCATAAACCTATGTGATTTTGAGACTCAGACGACAGTTTCCCTTGACAAACTCATCCATGTAGGGACTGGCGTCGAACGTAAGAATGCAACTGGGTAAGCCAGTAGGCGCCTGCACTGTGCCTGCATACTGTAATACAGTTCTAAAGCGAAGCGTGACTGGGGTACTACATGCAGTCAAAACAACAGTGTACCATGTACGTACGTGGACGTGGGATATAAGAAACATGATCACATGCCTATCTGCACAACACATTTGAGAAACGGAATCCACTGGATCAAGATGTGCACAAATGTACTGGGCAATTTTGTTTTTCTCAATACAAGCAAATATAGCATGAAGATAATACACAACCTCGGAAAATTTGGGGAGGGGGGCTTGAGCCCCCAAAGCCCCCCTGTAAAACCGCGCCTGCTTTACTCCATAATTGCTGTCCAAAATCATGTAATGCAAAGATTGTGTGTGACAAAACAAAAGTCCTACAGATGGTTTTTGTTGTAACAGCGAGAGTGCAATCCTTCCCATCATGCATTGTAATTCTGTCATGTTATACTGCTTATAAAGATGCTACATACAGCTGTTCTAAAAGATGTATACACCTCAGAAGTGCCTCATAGAAATCCATGCTGTGCATTTCAGCCATACTGTTATATTGCTCAAAACAAAATGATTATAAATGGAAAAATACACCAGTTAACATTTGAGCACATTTCTCACAGACAAATTTTTTTGATAAAAACATGCACCTTCCTCTCCTCTGGTCAACACAAAATGTACTCTTTGGCAAATATTTCCTGAAAAATTTATTTCCAAACTTACCCTGTTTCTTCTTGTAGCAGTGATCACACACCCTTACTGGAGTTTCACCCCAGCCTCTTTCAGGTACAGGCATTTTATTCTGGGAACAATTGTCACAGATCCCTTCACCACAGGCACGACAATGGTGAATGGGTTCTTCATGTTCAGCAAAGTTCATCCTGCAGATTTTACACCGCTAGACAAAGACAGTATTTTGACAATGAGTTTATAATATCAATTGATGTGATGGTATGGGGTACTTCTTTCTAAAGCTGGTCGAACGTAATTTTGTAAACCTACTCAGCCTGGCCCAATCTTTAAAGGAAGGGTTCAAGCAAAAATTTTCCTATGTGAAAGAGGAACTAAATCTACACAATTTGGTGAAACTGCCATTCAAATCAGACATGGATTACTTCAGATATCAGCAAATGATGTTACTACATTTGTGACTCAAAGTGAGCTTGAGGCAAGCAGGGTTTATACCACTTCCTCACAGTGATAAGGAATACTTTGTTTCCTTTGTTTTTTCAATCATTGTATTGACTTGAAAGTTAATAGGGATAGGACGTGCCCATGGGCATTGTGAAGTTGGTAAAGTTCCAATGCCTCTAAAACAATCACATTCTGATAAAATGGGATTGTTGAGGAGAAAATTGGTTGTAACGTTCAAAGAAAAACAAAAGATTGCTCATTAATGTAAGGCTATGATGTCATACTACTTGATTCAAGTTCGTCTGTGTTAAAAATGTGACAACTTTCATTGTTTATACCTTGAGAACCACACATCCCATTCCAATGTAAATTTCACCAGCGTGCTTAGAATAAGCATCCTTCTAACAATTCAAAACTTGACTTGAGCTTGGACCCTTCTTTTAATATATGCCAGTTTTGAAATGTAAAATGGATAGAAGCAATTATTCTCAAGAAACCAAGCAAATATTTTAGGGGCAAGAACTTTCCAGTACTTATGATTATGTGTTGACTGCCTCTGTCAGGATGTCACAAACATCCATACATTTCAGAGGATGAGTCAGTCAAGTTTTAGCCAAAGATCACTGATGATAGAAAATGGCTTCTCCAAAATATAATGATCAATAAAACAGGAGTGTTGATGAACTCCCCAGGTCTCCCACCAACAAGCACAAAGGTTTTCATTTGCATCTATCCAAAACTCTAGCAACCAATGAAAGCACTGATATCTGACCTTAGATATGGATATAATTAATAAGTATCATTGGTGTAATACATGTCAAGAAATTAATTGCAAGAAAACTTAAATCAGATGCAGTGTGTTAAACACCTTCAAACATTTAAGGCAGCATGTTAAGGCCTAAATTTAAATCTGCACATTAAGGAACCTGAGTAGGCAACACAACTCCTATTTTACCTGTGATATGTAACCTGTGTCATGAAAAAACCTGAAAGGTACTTGTAAGGAGAATAAGTAAAAATTTACAGGTTCAACTGCTCTTTTAAAGTATGATTGGGGCAACTGCTTTTGTATCTTAAGAATGCTATTTCAAACATCAGGAAATTATGATGAATAGAGATGTTCCCTCACCTATTCCATATAAGCAGATAAAAGGCTTACATGTCACTAGAATAACACTGAATTTAAGGAAGCTGAAAAATGTTTTGCGTCAAATATACTTTTCACCCCCACTGCAATTTTCATTCACAGTGCATAAATGGGGTGTAGCAAAGTAGTGGTAGGACCTGGTAAGGCATCACCACAATACATAAGGGTACTTGCCGTTACACTGAATATTTACTTTCCTGTGCCCCCTTTGTTCCACGATATAATGCTATGCAGTAATTCAAATATAGCTATGGCAAGAATTCTCATACTAATGACAAGGTTTCCCCTGGCATTCTTTTGGTGAGATGGCCACCTCACAGTTTTTTGTCACCACCTCACATAAATTTGATATAATTACTACCTCTAATGTACTAGCTATAGAAGTATTGATAGTTCTCCCTCCAAAGCTGGCACCATATTACCCCGAAGGACCAACTCACACTCTCTTAAACACAAACCCTAAATGAGCATAAAATGGCTCCAGTTTTGCTTACTATGATCTCAGCATTTGGCCGCCAGTAAGGAGGGGCAATCTGATCTGACATCCACTGTGACATCACCTTGGTGGGTTTGGCACTAACAGAACTTATGGTATCCACCACTGTTGATATACCATCCACTAATTTACGGGCAGCATTGTGGGTACCTTGCAAAGCAATATTGTCCTGTGTGTTTTATGTTGAACAAGAAGTGATAACAAAAGGTATATTCTTTGAAAAAGAGATAAAACAATGTGAGAAATGTTTTAAAGGAGTTAGATCTACAGCAAGCAGATGTCATGAGACCAATCAATAGCTTGCTAACCAGAAAGCCCAAAGGCTTAGTGATTCCTTACCATAGAAAACATTGGGATTTTCTTGGGAAATTTTGCTTTTCAACCATAAAGCATCCATGTACCACAAATGAAATCTATCCAGGCTTTCTACATTGAGAAATCGTGTTAAGAAAGGTCTCACACTTTAGCCCCAGGTGACCCCAGATGACCTTTGACCTCCACCAGAAACAATAGGGTTCACCTTCTCACCATAATGCATCCACATACTACATATGACATCTATCCAAGCTTCCTACCTTGAGATATCATGTTTAAAAAGTGTTCTGCTTTTGACCTCTAGTAACCTCAAATGACCTTTGACCTCCACCAAAAACAATAGGGTTTCTCCCTCTCAACATACAAAATCTATGTACCAAATATGAAGTGTCAGTCATTGCTACCTTTACAAACCATTTACAAGGTTTTCGCACTTTAACCTCTGGTGACCTCAAATGGCCTTTCACCTCCATCAAAAACAATAGCATTCTTCTTCTTAAAATGACAAATCTACAAACCAAATATGAGAAGTGTTGGTCATTGGTATCTCGAGAAATCACGTTTACAAGGTTTTCGGCTTTTGACCTCTGGTGACCTCAAATGACCATTAACCTCCACCAAATATAATAGGGTTCTTCCTCTCAACATGAAAAATCTATACACCAAATATGAAAAGTGTCTGTCATTCCTATCTCAAAATATTGTGTTTACAAGCCATTTACAAGGTTTTGGCAGTTTAACCTCTGGTGACCTCAAATGGTCTTTCACCTTCATCAAAAACAATAGCATTCATCTTCTTAAAATGACAAATCTATAAACCAAATATGAGATGTGTCGGTCATTCCTGTCTCGAGAAATCACGTTTACAAGGTTTTCGGCTTTTGACCTCTGGTGACCTCAAATGACCTTTGACTTCTACCAAAAACAATAGGATTCTTCCTCTCAACATGACAAATCAATATACCACATATGAAAAGTGTCGGTCATTTCTAACTTGAGATATCGTGTTTACAAGCTAAGCGACATCACCATCGCAGAGATGCCTTCGGCAAGGAATAAAAAATCAAGCTGTGTCAGGTTTCCTATCCTAAACCATCACATTTTGCACAGATGTTAATCTGCTACTATCCAAACTCCTGTACATTCTGAATTAAGGATCTCCCCTCACCAGGACTGGATTTAGCTTGTGAAGGGGGGGGGCTGAGACCAGAATAATTTGGGGGCCCTTTCCTGCTTAGGCCCACTATCTAAGCAAAGTGCCACCATAGGTTGGGGCATAGTGTGCAACAAAATTTTGGAAGAAAGTGGTTCCCAGATTGCTGGAAATGGCACTTCCTGGGTCTTGCAAGTTGCATCCAAACATTTTCAAATTTATATTTATGGAAAGACAACTTTTGTTCAGTGTGGAGTTCCGCACAAAGGTCCATACTTTACATGTTGACCATTTACAGACGGACGGTACAGCACCTCATACCTCCCACTTTTGGACACCCAAATGTGGGGGGCCCTAAATGTGGGGAGCCAGGGCCTTAGGACTGGGGCCTGGGCCTGGTGGGCCCGCCATAAATACAGCCCTTCCCCTCACCATTTCAAGAAGTCCAAAGGGTACAAAGGTAAAACATCCCTAAGCTCACATTGCAATATGCCAAATAAAAATCTTCATATTCAAATCACTTTCTACCCACTCAGCAATGAAATGCAAATTAAAATTTTTCGTTCTCTCCCTAAAGTTTTATCCAATCTAGTAACAGTACACTTTTTTCAGCACTACAATACAGCTCTCTGAATTGTTTATTTATCTCTTACAGAGAAGTTACCACATACAACAAAAGAATGGTGTTTACTTTCAGGTGATTCTTATCAAAGATATTTAAAAAGCTGTCAATTAAATGAGACTTACCAAGCAGTTGAAAGACTGATCAATAATTACTTTTAAGATAATTGAAACCTAAATGAAACCATTCCAAGTCTTACACAGATTGCCTGCCCACATCACCAAATGATGAGTATTACAAAGGAATTATTTGAATTATGAGAGCAAAATTTTCAAAAGCTTACTCCAGTCCAGATATGTCTAATTTCTGTTCTTACTGCTGAGACATTAGGTTCTTCATTGCCATACCATCTCTCCCTACTCCTGTATATAATGCCACATTTAGGGCACTCCAAAACATACCTTTGAAAAATGCAAAATAAGAGAAAAAAAGATTTTAATTTCTTAAAGTGCCAGTAATAATTAGAAGAAAACCAAGCTTTCTCTTAACTTTCCTTATCTTACCCCTAAAGGTTTACAGCCATGCTGCATTAGATTACTGTTGTTGGTACATTTCAACAAAAGTCACTGATACTGCCACGCTCCCCCCCCCCCCTTCCCTGAACCCGTAACCCTTTTTTTTTCTCTCTTCATAGCACATCTTATATTTGCAAAATGGAATGTTACGACTTACCCACTCCAAGCATACTTCATGAGCCCAAACCAGGAAGAGTCATTGGATGAGCAGGTCTTGGGTACAACCTCCCGCTTCTTACCATCTTTGTCAGAACAAGTCTAAGAGAAAATAAAGTGGAAGACAGCATAAAGAGTATATCTGGCTTGCAAAAAATGGAGTAACTTTACATTCATTTGATCAATACCTTTGCATTACATATGACAATTTAACCTTGAAATGCACAGGAATAATGTTTCGAGGTATCAAATACTAAAAAAAAAAACTTGTACGGAGAATAAGAGGCGATATGAAAGACACAGCCCACTAAGAGTGCAATGGCTCATGTCCTCAGAGGGAGGGGATAAGGGGAGGGGAAGAGGGAGAACAGGTAATAAAATGAGAAGTATTGCAAATGTTCTTCTCACAGATGTAAGGATAAGAAGAGTGTCTTACCATGCACAAGAAGACCCTATTGTCAAACTGATGTTGATATTTACACAATGAATCAGCTCTGTGATGTTGCTTCTCTGTGTGGTTCATGGTGTGTACACAGCGAGCATCACAAGACAAGCACCGTTCAGGACATGTAAAGTATTCATCAGGAAATGTTGGTGGCAGATTTGCTGTGATGGTTCCACTAAATCTATTATTGAGAACCTTTAAAAGAAACATACAGTAGGCAAATTTCAATGTATACTAATGGAGAATCAACAATTAAAACAGTATAAGCTATTGAATATGCATAAAACATTAAATCGTCATGATAACTGATGCTTTTGCTGCACATGATTTTGTTGCAATACCACATTTTTACCATTTATTCATATGTGCAGTTTCGCTGCAAAATCACAGAATGTATAAAGGCTCTTAAAAGGTTCTCTCTGTAGTAGGAGCTTGCTTTCCAGACAGTAAGGCTTGTCAGGGGATTATTTTCAATGCACCTGACTCTCTGAGGAAGGTTAACACCATACTTAACAATAATAAGACATTGCATGTAAAATTTTTCAGTATACTGATTGAAGCACAAAGGTCTTAGCAAGTAATTTTTTTGTAATCCTTGTTTTAAGTTGTTCATTCCATGATTCATGACTTAGATCACA
>WURT03000030.1:1499655-1519259 GCA_009936505.3 Holothuria glaberrima
GCCAGTGAGCCACAACTAGAAAAAAGGCCGTGGCCGGCTCGACTTGAACCAATTGGTTGGAAACTGGGCCGTTAAACTTCATCTAACTAACTAAGTTAGTTACATTACGCCTATCTTACATTCGAGAACGAAAAGAGAAATAAACTGAAGCCGAACATCGGTGACGACACTGCAATTAAAACAGTATCACACCAACTAACCGGGCGGACTTTTTCTAACTTACCATGTTCTTCAATTGAAAATATACAGTTCTTCGGAAAAGAGAGCAGGGCCCGTATGCACAAAACATCTTAGGTGTATTTTTTTAAGAATTTCCTTAAGTGATCATCCTTAACATAAGTGGTATGCACAAAGCATCTGAAGATGGAAAATTTCCCAAAATATCTCCTTAACTTTAAGGTACCTCATCGAGTGTCTTAAGTGGAAATTTTGTCCTTAGATTCAGTGATTGTATAGCACAGTAGGATTCATTTGTGGCTTAGACCGAGTCAAAGTTGTGGAGCAACATTATTTCTCCATGGCTCTTACTATTGCTGTTTACCGTGAAGTGGATAAAGTGGACACGGCCGCAGTCCCGAGACTAAGAATATATCGGGACCGTGAAAATCCTTTGGATTTTTACCCAGATCATGAGATTTATCAGCGATTTCGTTTTGATAGAGTGGGGATACTTTTTACTACGGATCTTCTGGCTGAAAATATGATTGAACCACCCACTAACAGAAGCCACGCAATTCCTGCCTTACTACAGGTTTTCATTACTCTAAGGTTCTATGCTTTTAGGAGCTTTTAACAAGTTGTTACAGATACAATAAGAATACATTAGAGTACTGCTTGTCGAAGCATTCACAGGGTTAAAAATGCTCTGCTTAGACATATCAACGAATTTTTGAGATTTCCAGCGAACAATGAACTCCCAACTGTTAAGGGCAATGGGCAGTCGCCATATAATTTGCTTTGGAAAACCAGCAAAATCTTGCAAATCTCCTCTTAATGCATTACTGTACAAGCACCTTTGAAGACATTTTAAACATAAAATTACAAACAATAGGTAAAGCAAGGAAAAATTCTCATTGAATTTCACAATTCACTAACAAAAGTATTGTCACATGATCAAAATAGGCCAACCTTCCCTTTTCCCTTTAAAGCTACATTCTATGAAACAGCCAATTTCCCAAACGTTATAGGAGCAGTTGACGGAACACATGTGACAATCATCGCCCCCATCAGTATGAGGCGGATTATGTCAACAGAAAGAATTTCCACTCGATATATGTACAAATGATAAGTAATGCCAGGAGGAGAATTACAAACATAGTGGCAAGATGGCCAATGTGAGTACTCATGGTCAGGGGCGTATATACATGAATTTGCAGTGGGGTGTGAACTATTTTGGAACCAACGAATACTGAACTGGATTTGAGACCGACTTTTTGGCGTTCAGAGACCGACTTTTGATTTTCACTGGGGGTGTCACGCCCTACCCCTTCCGTATTTACGCCCTTGCTCATGGTCTGAGTAGAGAATCGTCTCGTAAGGATGTGTTTTTGCTTCAAGAATTCTTCAACAAGTACCCCTTTCTCCTCACAACTCCAATTTGGCCCTCTTTTTAGCTGCCATGTTTATAGCCCACACAACAGTATCCAGTGTACACATTACATCCCTATGTGCTTGCTCACTTCCAAGTTAAGTAATTCCTTAAATAAGTGATTCCCCGGGAAATCCCCAGTGTGAGCTATTGTAACAGTGAATTCTATCAGTTTATTGGTCAATACACAAGCTATACAAAGCTCTAGACATAAGACGAATCCTACAGAGTTGAGGAATTTCCTTCTGTTTGAGAAATTCATAGCTGAGGAAATTCTTAAGGTGCTTTGTGCATACCACTTATAAGCTAAGATTTCTATTATGAAGTTAAAGAGAATTCTCCACCTAAGGATTTTTTGTGCATGCGGGCCCAGTAGCTTAACTAATTGGTGTATTCCGTTGAAGAACCATACTCATTGTACCCTCATATTTAGACTAGCTGGAGACATCCAAGAACAGAGAGGCGCCCTGCATCGGCATTCAGGTTCAACTCACTGCTCGAAGTAAATTGTGTATAAGTTTGGTTAGCGAGCTCCTTTATTTTGGGGGATGAAGATTTAACGGTAATACTTAATGGAAAACTTTTACGACAAATGTCTTAGTGCAGATCTAAATCACACTGCAATTGCATATGGTAAAATAGAAAGCTAAATGAGCAACAGATAGCTGTTGTACTAAAGTTTATAGCCTTTCCTTAGTCTTGTCCAAGACGTTAGTTACTTTCTACCTATCTTCTACTTATTTTCCGATCGCACAAAGTGAGGGCGTATGTCAACTGAACTGTATGCCACTCAGAGATTTTGTCCAGAACTAACTCGCTGGAGGTGAACGTAGTGGGTCTGTAAACTGTTTGCGCGTCCGCATATAGTTCGGTTGAGATGCGCCCTTACTTTGTGCGAACGGAAGGTAATAGATAGGTAGAAGGTAACTAATGTCTTGGGCAAGATTTACATAGCCTAGTCATTCTCCCCAACCTTGCTTCGGAACATCAGTAAAGTTTTTCAGATCTTCTCTCATTAGTCTTCTCTCATTTTCCCTACTTTATTTTGTGGTATTTAAGAATAAAACAATGCACATTAAAGCCGAACCAAAGGGATATTCTGCATAAATTAAACACACTCAGTAACAGACTTAAGCCGTAAGCATGACTGTAGGATGTTACAACTCCCTGGTAGGAGGGGAATGTGCTGAGTTACGTTGTGTTGACTCTGTTTGAATTCTAATATTTCCCTAGTTTTGCTTGAAAAGGGGTTTTATTCTACGGTACATGCACGTTTGGGAGCTTTCTTTTTGTAAGCAAGGTGCAGTGAATGATCGATTTCTTTTACCTCGATTTTATTTAGGAGATTTAACACCCCCGGAGATAATATACTGCCCAAGTTCCTTAGTCATCGGTGTTCCGCCCGGTGTGGATACGACCCAAGTCGATTGGTCACAACCAGAGGCAACAGATGACAGCGGGACGGTTCTTCTCGAGTCCCAGTATCCATCCCCTGGAATTTATAGCGTTAACACCACGTTGGAGGTAGTCTATGTTTTCCGAGACCTTACTGGCAATGAGGCTGTCTGCCGATTTTCGGTACGAGTTATTGAAGGTAACCATTTCAAAATAATAGGGTAGCATGCTTTCGAAAAGTAGGATGGGAAAGAAGCATTACGCCCGGAAGGGCACTTCTTGATGCAACTTGCTTTTTTAAAGTGGGGATATTTTCTGTTTGAGTTCAGACATATCAACCATATTTGGAAAATGTGTAATCACATCACCTTAAGGTCATCATTTCCAATGTCCTACTCCCCTACTGCTCCAAATGTTGAACAAACCAGTGGTGAAAGTCGGTCATTCTCGGCTTTTTAAGTGATGATGAATAAAGGAGAGAAGATGACCACCACACTTACCCGATAATATAACTTAATTTCACTTGAAGTTTTCGGGGATCTGGTTAGAATATGGCAGCTCCCTGATGTTTTCTGCGAACTATATATGCATAACTCTCTTCAAGTACACACTTTCATTGTGCTGCAGCACTTTATATAATTGTTCTTAGTTAAATCAGGGAATTGCTATTTCCAGTAACAAATCCCTAGTTAAACTACTCACACAGAAGGAAAAAAGAGTAGCTCGTTGTTACGTGGAAAAAACGAAAAGAGGCAGTGCCCCATTGGTGGGAGCTATACAGAGACCCGCTGGGCCGGCTACTACAGAACAGACATCTTTCCCTTATTATACGTACACATTAATTCTCTTTCGTTCGTTTTCACTCCCTTCATGTCACAAGGGAAAAATTCGCCGCACACCCGGACAAATCGTTGGGTAAAATTTGATGAACTTTTCAGGGAATTTTACTCAAATAGGCAGGCTATGATTTTACTTCGAGAGAGGAAGTTTGTTAACCAGGTTGAAAAATTTTAAGTAATTATTCGTTAAGAAAATCGTTACGTTGCTCAACCGGTCTTAACACAGCAACAGGTGCAAGAGAACAGAATCAAACTTTCGCTCATATGTACTTTTTGTCATTTCTATTTTCCAAAAATTACTGGATGCAAATTAATTTGAGTATGCAAATTAATTTGAGGTATGGTATCACGGGCCTACTAAAGCACTAATTTTAGAGAGCTGTGATTTTCTCTAACATTTTGTGTGTGTAAGGGAAACTTTTTCGGTGGAAAAGTTGCTTGGGAGTTTTCCTATACCTGTGTTAAATGTATGGTGAACTTGTTTTGTTGTTCAAGTGATGAGTGCAACTGCTATGTGGACGTTAATTTGGGCAAAAATGACGTCAAATTTTCAGTGAACTCGACATTTTAGCATATTTTCATTCGTCATTGTAGATGAAGTGCCTCCAACCATATTTGGGTGTCCCACAGAAGGAATAGAGAGATTCATCAACTCAGGTCAATTTGAGAAGGAAGTGATCTGGAGAGAACCGTTCGCTTTGGATGAAAGTTCAGCAGGAATTGTATATCAGTCTCATCATCCTGGAGATGAATTCATGGTAGGGAATACGACCGTTGAATATATATTTGAAGATACGACAGAAAATTCTGCGAGTTGTACATTTAATGTGAGAGTAACAGTTATTGAAAACGGTAAGTGTCAAAGACTTTATCCCACATTTATATTGAAGACTTTATGCAACCAATTCATTCCACCATGGAAAGATGACATTTTAATTACACGTCCTTTCGACATGCTAATCATCATAAGGCTGGACTATAATACATTACATACATTACATACTTAAGCAAGGTATGTCCAAATCAATGCGACTATGAAACAAACACTGAACTAAACACTTCGTATGCTAATTTAACACTCTCAAAAAAGTTAGGTAAAACATTTTTTCCAAGGTGGATTCTTTTGTTTACATGCGCAAATTGATTGGGTTAATTTGTTAAGGAAAATTTCAATCCAAATCGATAACACTTCACTTCCAAACGGACATTCTATCCCACTGGATGAAAAATGAAGAGATTTGCATAAGAGTACCATGTGATGAACCATGTGACGATGTCAAAGGTTATGATTTCAAGGATCTGCCCATCTGCGCCTTGGACAGAACTTCTGTCCTCTTCAGACTCAAAACCCTCAATATTTTTCCTCTTAGCCGCTCGTATAGAAAGCTGCCAGAGAAATCAGACTTAGGGTAAGTACCCGGTATGTACTCGTGCCCACTCTTTGGTACATTTGATCTTCCTTGTACCAGTGGCGTCGTCAAGGGGGCCAGGGGCACGTGCCCCAAAACATTTCCTGTGCCCTCTTGCTCCCCTAAATGAGATTTCGGTTACTAAAAGAAATATTCCAAACACACCGTCGATATATCTATTTGGACACAAGGACCCACTGTCAAATTACCAGTCAATCCTAGGGCTAAACTTTCACACGATGATCTCAAAATTACATTTTTATGGCGCACTTTTCGCGCAAATTTTTTCTGAACTTTGTGAAGCATTGCCGTGTTGAGAAAAATATTCCAGAGGTATCTTTTCAACATATACTTTTGACAGCTATGTGATCGTGAGCCCTATCCACTGAATGCAGTTTCCTCATCGAGTACCTTTTTGTCCAATTTTATGATTAAAAACTGTTTGAGATTGAGACTTTGTTGTCTTTGTTAACGCGCATCCAGTAGCATATGAGGACAGCTAAATAGTTCCATCTCATTGGCTAATAAAAATTTAGGAATTTTTTGTCATAATCATAATTTTGAGGCACCCGAAACCTATAAGTCACATACAAAAGCTTCTTTTTTGCAAAGTTACTCAGCGAGGCTGCGGACTCCTCCACCGTAGGTGCACCTTCGATGCTCTAATGTGAGGCTCATCTCAGTGACATACGTGGTAGTTTTCTCAACATTAATTCTCATAGGGCAGCGTGAGTAGTATATCGTTCTAAAGCCCAATGCAAACCTTGACATGATCCGTCGTCTCACTCTCAACCCTTTCCTCTTCCCCTTCCCGAATCTTTAAATCGTTAGTGCAGATTAGACTATTTTTGTGGACTGCTTAGTGCGCGTCCAATGTCATTAATTAAACACTTCATTCTAGTGGTCACCATTTTGTAAATATCCTCATCCCACCAGAGGGCTAGTCCTGGACGCCACCAGGGGCACTACAGTGGGTCACTGGCCCCAATATCCACAGGACAGTACTTTGGGTCACCAGAACGTCTACAGGGCTTTGCTGTGTCCTATAAATTTGGGTTCCCACTCCGGCCTAACGCTGTGTCTAGAACCCAGCAACCCATGGTCTGGCAACGCCACTGTCTCTTACTCGTTGAATAAACTTGAACTCGGACTCTCAGATTTTGAAAGTTATAGCAACTAATGCAAATATTGTACTCGGACTTACAAAATGACCTTTGCTCGCACAGGTACTCACAGCCAAGAGACTATACACATGAACTCGTACTCATGAACTGTACTCGCACTTCAAGCAGGGAGTTGCTATTTGACAAATGAAAAATCTCTGCTTCAGGCATGGCAGATACTTTTACAGACAGGATATTATATATAGTGATTAAATAACCTTCCTTGAGAATACACTTAACGCAGACCTTAGCACTGGTTTCAACCATGAGGGATGAAAGATATTCTTATAGAGATGCTGTGATCGAGTGCATAAAAAGGCGGTGGTATTTGAAGCGATGAAGCTTAGCAACCGGGAGGTTCGGAGTTCGATACCTGGAGGGGCCACAGTCAGGTGGGCTTTTCATCTAAGAGCAATCTACAGTTTTCCCATCTAAGGTGATTTTGATGTAACTTATTGAGTTTGTTTACCACCCGACGTGAAGTTTTAATGTACAAGTCGTAGTCCTCCACATTTGTGGTCCCTTTTAAGGCCCGAAAAGTATATGTCCCCCAATTTCTTCAGGATAGAAGACAAAACCTAAGAGACTACTTACAAAATGTAGCACTTTTGTCCACACTTTAATGCATGTTTGCCCGAAGAAGCACGTTTCCTGCCCGAATTGGGGATTGCATCCTGCAGCCCTCCCGCCTCCTACGCTAGTAATGAACGACCAGTATCGGAGATTTGTGTGAAAAAGTGGGGATAATGGGCCCGTAAGGCAAAAGTTACTGTGATAAAATATGAAAGTAAATGGTATCATCTCCCAAAGGTGTGGGATGTACCCCCTTCATCCAAATCTCCGCCTATGCCCCAAGGTTTAGTGAATGATTCTTACCCCCCTTCATCCCCATCTCCGCCTATGCCCCAAGGTTTAGTGAATGATTCTTACCCCCCTTCATCCCCATCTCCGCCTATGCCCCAAGGTTTAGTGAATGATTCTTTAAAGTGCCAGGCCTATCAATCTCATCACGGCTGATGTATTTTATCCAGTTTGTTCAAACATTTTGGTATCTACCAGTGTTAAGGTTTTCGTCTACTCAACCCCGATGAGACCTAAAACCTTAAAATGGGTTAAAGTAAAAACATTTTACAGTGACTCTGGTAATGATGACGTAAAACCTTTTAAAATATCTTGATAAAACTAGTTTTCGAAGCACTAACCGCTATATGATGCATCATTTTGAGAAACATTGCTGAAACGTTTCCTGAAGCGCTGCTGAAACGTTTTCCACAACATTGCTGGGATGTTTTCTCAAACGCTGCCTTGGAATGCTTAATGCACTACATATTTGGTGCCCTCATAATGGGTGGTTGAAGAGGATAAAGCCTTACATCAAAGCCTTACAAAAGAAATGATTGGTATCTGGTCGTCAGTTTCCACATCTGTAGTTGAACTCATATCATCAGATTCAGAAAATCTAACTGATAGTTCAAAATGAGTACATTTTTAGTCGTTTCATAGGGTCTATATTCATATAATTTGTGTCCATTTAAATCACTACGTAGATGTGACTGTGGTCTCTTCTTCATACTCAAAAAACCTCACAACTTATCTCATTCTTACAGATAAAAATTCCCTCACTCTATTCACTACGTGTTGAAGATTTTTCACGTTAAATTCGACAGTCTTCTTAAAATTAGAAAAAATCCTCAATTTATTGCCGATACCGACCAAAGAGAAACTTTCTTAATTAATGATATTCTGTTTTTTCATAGATCCTATGGAAGCTGCACCAAACTCTGTTGTGATAGTAGTCATAATTTGCGTGCTGACTCTGTTGGTGACCATAATATTGGTGATTGGAGCCACCGTTTGCTTGCTTCAAAGGGTCAATAAGAGTGTGAAGTCCGGACCATCCCCAATAGCGCCGACACCAGGATCTATTAACGACGGATTTTACTCAGAACTGGGTGAGCAAGAGCGACAACCGTCACTGAACAGTGCAGTACAATCACAAGGTACCAGTGTGGAGTACATTGAGATGGAACCTGCAGAGGAAAATAACTCGTATGTCAACCCTCGTGAACGATTATCTTTTACCAAGTAGTGAGATGGTAACAGCAAGGTTTCTCAACTTTTTGTTACTCTAGACCCACTTTGATAGTTGAAACTACCCTAGGACTACACCTTTCACCATTAACTTCAAACGAAGTTCTATGTTTGTAACTTAAAGGGAGAAGGCAGTCGCCCCAAGTTTATTTTCAAAAATTTGCTTAATCTTACAGATCTCCTCTTATTTCTCTCACAAGTATTTTTTGTAATGTTTCCTGATAAAATCATTGAATATTGAAAGTAAACCAAGCAGTTATTCTGCATAAATTTAAGAAATAAGTGACCAAAATAGTCACATGATTGATATGAGCCATTCCTGAACTAGTGTTCCAGGGTACACTAACTCAAATTGGGGGACTGCATTTTCCCTCCATACGGGAGTAACAACCATTTTTGTCACAGTAATCGCCCACTTTTGTCACAACAACCACTATTGTCACAAGCGAGATTGTTTACTCATTAATTATTGTAGGCAAGTGCGGTGAAAATATCTTTCGCTGTGTACAACACGGTAGATAGCGTGCGCTCATGTTTGCACATGCAGCGTCACGGTAAGTGCTTGCCTCGACTAGCCCCACGCTTTATTGTAAACCATTTTCAACACAACCCGACCCTTGACTTCGAAGGGAAGAATGCACATCAATAAAGGGGTGGCGCAAGGTGGTGGTAGGGGGCATGCTCCCCCTCGTCGGGGAAGGCTGCTCCCGTCTGGGAAGTTTTACAGTTTTGTCGGGGAGTCTTAGTCGATACGATAAAGTGTGCAGTCCCCGACAACTACAATTCGATAGAACTCGCGGAGCAAGCTGATAGTCTTGTGATAGCTTACCTTCGTATTAAATATCGAATATGTACGCCCTCTTTTTCACGTACATACTCTGTTGGTATTAAGAGAGCAGCCAGTATAGGTGTAGGAGTAATACACGTCCGCTGGGCTAGCAAAGGTGTGGTAGGCTGTAACCTACGAAATGAATAGTTTAATTTCCACGAGACTTCATTACGTGAAATTGCTATGAACAGGGATAATTGTTATGAAAAAGAGCAGCCGTTGTTCGAAAGGCTGGACGGAATATTTGAAGCACTAGTATTTCATTGGCGATTATAACAGTATTTGTGGTGTATCTAATGTGGCTTCAACACTAACTGGTCGTAGATAGAACCAGGAGAGAACCATCACCCTCATCCTCACTCTGTTCCTTTTAGTTTGCAACGAGGAGACAATAGGAGACTTAAACCATTGCTATATGCACCTATGGAATCAAGGGAAATGGAAATTTAAACAATAGCACTGACGTCACTATTCTATTGTTTATACTTGATTCCCATGAGTCCGGAGTGATTTAGCAATGATTAAATTCTCCTATTCTCAATGGATAATTGTTAACTGGTGGGATGTTTATGCAATAAAGATACTTTCAACAATAGTTCTTACATAATAATATTGTTGCTCCATTGTCTTCAAAAATCTCCCTTACTGATGGTTGGCATATCTCCTGAACCGTTGGACGTTCGCACGAGATTGTCCATTGTTCTTTTTTTCCTTCCACCCTCCCTTTCCTTCTCTTCCGCCTCTTCTCTGCTCCTATTCTTTCTCTCCTCTCTTATCCTTCCTAACTAGTCCCTTTCCCCTTTTACCTTTAATTGAATGATAAGAATTTTAAAATTGTTGTAAATGGACAAACACTTCAACGGGTCAATAAAACTAAATTTTTAGGTGTAATTATTAACTCGAAACTAAGTTGGGCAGGCCACATTTCTTACATCTCGTCACAGGTCACAAAGGGCGTTAATATTATTGGCAGACTGAAGGATATTGTCCCTAAAAATGTTTTGCGAACGATTTATATGTCTTTAATCTGTCCTCACTTAACTTATTGTTCATCAATTTGGTCCGGTGCTAGCTCCTGTCATACACAACGTTTGTTTATTTTGCAAAAGAGAGCCGTTAGGCACATTTCTATGGTTGGATCAAAAGATCTAACTAGCCCTTTTTAAGTCCTTGTACCTTTTGAACTTGCATGATATACTAAATCTCGGGATTTTGTGCTTTATACGTATGGGTATTTGGGTAATCTCTTACCGAGTAAGTTTTCTCACTTTCTCGAGCAAAATAGTTTTAAACATGGATACGATACCCGTCATGCTCATTTATTAAGAAACCCTATCACCCTTTCTCGTTTTTCACAAATTTCTTTATGTTACCGAGCAGTAAGGGCCTGGAATTCCTTACCAGACACTATGATTTCTAAGCCAAGCTTATACTTAAAGAAAAATATAAAGAAAAATATAAATATTATATCTGCATGTATTAATTAAAGTTACATTGTAATATTCAACTTTTCCGCAGTGTTACTTTAACTTAAAGCACGGTACCGAATATTAACTTATGATGTGGCGTGTGTGCATCTGGGGGTGGGGTAGCATATTGTGGGCACGGGTTTTTGCCGGTTAAGGAATGGTATGAAATTATCTTTGTAATTTTGTTCAGTTATTGTGTGTTCGTCTTCCTTGTTTATTTCTTTAGGGAGTAAGCTCCAGAAAAGCCCCTAGGGTTTTTTAGCTTACTTCCTTCACATCATGTTTATGGATTTTTGAATTTGGTATTATACTGTATTATTTTGAAGTTACATGTTGTGGAAAACAAATAAATGAAACAAAACGAAACGAAATTTTCATACATCCCAGTTGTTTGAGCCTGATAAACTGTGTGCTAATTGCCCCAATGGAGATCTTCATGGGGTACTTTGCCTGCTGCCTTACCCAAGCATGTACGCTGTTGCGTTCAAAAACCGTTTGTGAAACAGTTTTCGAAGCAATTGTTCTATACGTAGTATTCCTCATAATCAAAAGCTGACCTGAAATTCTCAGCTTAACTAAAATTCTAATTATTAATTGGTAACACTTTCAAACAGGATTCTCATTTCCAGTGTCAAGAGAAGCAATTTCTCAGGAGGGTTTTTATCAAGTGGGGGCTGAGATCAAAATTTCCCGATTTTTGTATACGCTAACTGCCAACTGGTATCTACACCACCCCATCCCCTCTTCCCTCCAATTACTCGGGGAAGCCCTATTGTCCGTCCGCTTCTTGTGCCAATGAGAAGTAATTATTAAACTTCATTTACCGGAAAATACATACGTGAACATTCGTCTTCAGCATAAATCAAACAAATAAGCACGAGTACCAACCTAACTCACCCAACATGTGCGACAAAAGTGGGCGATGTGTGTGACAAAAGTGGTGACCTGGAAAACTGTGCCAAACATGGACCACCATTCTGATAAAAGTGGGCGAAAATTGTGACAAAAGTGGTTGATGTAACAAAAATGGTTGTAATGACAAAAGTGGTTGCCACATATTCGATTCAAGTGCCAAGACAAAGCAAAGTAGACTATTAAAATTGCAGCTATGTCGGATGATATGAAGTTTAATTAAAAGTAAATAATAGAAATGAAAACTTATCCATTTTTATCTTTTCCGGCCAAATTCATGACCCACCAAAATGGGACTTCATGGCCCACCACAGGGCCGGGCCAGTTTGTCGAAATACACTAGGTCATATTACTAGGAAGTGAGAGCAGTGACTATTGCCTATCAGGCTATTACACAGATTTATTTCGATTTATCAGTAGTTTAAAGTCTTAAGATAATTGTAAAAAAGGAGAAATACTTTCATCAAAGTTCAGATCGGATGGAACAGTTTTGCTCTTTCAAAATGATTCACTTTTTCATATCATATTATGAGACAAATGGAATCACCTCTTAGTGGTAGAAAAACATTGATGTTGTCACTTTTGCTGTCCTTTCCTGACATCAGCATTGGATGCAACCGCAACTTAAACTGCCAACACAAAGTTGACATAGCAAGTTGTGTACAACCACCTGAAAACATTGCTGTTTTATGTTGTTTAGCCTGGAGATTTGGGGGGGGGGGTGTGGATATATCCCCCATGAAACTGGTTGGGAGATACTGTATACTATATCCCCCCCCCCCCATGAAATCAACCAGGCAGATCCAGAAAACAGAAAACTTTACCCATTTCTAGACTTTTTACAATAGGCCTATTTACTTTTTAGGAAATTCTTCTGACAGTTTTCATAGTATCACCTTGTAAAACCTGGAAAGGGCTATTTCCAGTGATCTGGGGGTATTTTTGGCAAAATGTTCTACGCTCCGCGTCAACTGATCGTGGCGCCGCGCTAAGATAGTACCACCGACTAGATCCGGAAATCAGAACACTTAACCTTTTTCTGGCTTTTTTTTTTTAAAATATGCCTGTTTTTTAGGAAACACTTTTTGTCATAGTGTCACGCTTCAAAGCCTGGAAAGAGCCATTTCTGGGGATCTGGGGGTATTTTTGACCAAAATTTTCTTTGTACGCTCCGCGCTAATTGATGGTGGCCGGGCGCTCCACTTAGTGCCACTGACAATATATTCCCCCCTCCCCCACTTTCAAAGACGGATCGTAGCCCATGCTAGACAGTTCCAGTTTTCTCCACTATGCAACTTGTAGCTCCTCCCATAACTTTATTAAGCTCCTCCTTGTGCAAACACAAATCTATTATATTGCTTAAGCCATGTCCTAGTGAGCATGCAAGGCTGTAATGTGTAATTCAAGCACTCTCTCTGTATTGTGTGGAATGTGAACTACTCTGCATATTTTGAATTTTACAAACTTTAGTTTCAATCAAAGAGCAGTCACTAACTAAGAATTCTGATACCCTCACACTAAAACATACGTTGGGTTGATAAGTGTCTGTAATAAATCGAAGTTTTAGAATACGGGCACACTTAAACGGGTACCATAGGCATGTAACCTCCTATAGAGACGAACACTAACCCTGACCGAACACTTGATTTTGCTCCCATGGAGCAGATAATCAATAACATCTCAAAACTAACCCTCTTCATTAAAACCCCCAAATTTCAAAGTTTCTTAATAAAAACTGAACATTTTTAAAGTTTCATCAGTAGAACAGCAGTCAAAAGTTTCTTAAACCCTTACAATGGCTACTCATATTTTACTCACAGCAGTTCCTTTGAAATATAATAAATATTCGATTATCTGTTTTAGTTCAACGAGGATTTCAAGTTATGTACCAGAAACAGGCGCGTATGCAACAAAAGTGTTGGGGACAGGCACACACTGCAGGGGGACATGACCTTGCAACTGTGGCCTTTGTGTGAGGTGAACAGTTTGTACTAAATTTCTATCCCGGGAGACAGGGGGACATTTTGCGCATTTACAGCGCCCGGCTGAAACGTTGCTACGTTCTCTCGTAACTCGCTACATTCGGCGTTTGTCAAAACAGAACTGATCCACGTCCTTGACTTTGGGCAACTTTTTGGAGATTCGGGCAAAAATTTTCTGCCCCCAGATTGGAAGAGTCCCGTACGCCTATGATGGGGGGGGGAGACAGTGGGACTCCTCCCCCTTTGATCATACCCAAATAACACCAAATCCCCTGATTAGCTCATCTTTCCCTTCGACGTGACATAAGAACATCTCTGCTACTTGTGATGAATTCCCCGCTTTAACAAATACTAGGCAAGCTACTATTAAGTTTCTTCGTAAGAGGGTTGCACTACACAGATTGTAAGGAACAGAACTATGGAAGAAACTGAAACAACGATGCCATACATGGAGGTTAGCGGCCCGATAATGAGATTATACAAGATGGGATATTTTTGGCCCCTACGAATTCACAAATCTTACTTCAAAAAGGTAGCATATGTGGCACCAGATTGCATGGAAGGACACAAAAATTTTCAAAAATTTTCAAGAGGAGGGGTATCCCACCGTGGACCTCCTCACTGAGGTCAATTTTATTTCAGTTCCTAAAATACGTCAATTTTCTAAGACAAAGTTTACTTCAAATGGTAGCATATAGGGCACCAGATTGCATCTAAGGACACCTAATTTTTCAAAAGGGGACACCCCTTCCCTTAGACCCCTCCCCCAGGCCGGCGATCACACAACATACTGCATACCCCCCCCCCCTTGAGAGAAATCCTGCCTACGCCACTGGTACAATTAATGGAGCAGCATAACAAAAATGTCCCGGAGGAAACTGCTGGCCTATTTGAAAACCTTGCCAAAATAAATGCTGAGATTTATATCCAAGTATATTACTCTCAAATAAATATCACAATTTGTAAAAAAAATGAATATCTAAAATAAAGTGTCTCTGAAGGTAAATGAAATCAGTACAATGTGTTTTTGTGCTTTGAAAACTCTTTCTCTATCACAACCTAGTCAGATCAATAGGCCTAGCTAGCAGTAGGCCTAACAGTGATCTTCCGATTTAGAGACGGTAGAGCTACAGGACGGTAGAGCTAAACGCATGCGCAGCTTCCCGTCCTGATATGCAAGCCCGCGTTTCGATCAGGACTACAGACGACGGTGCGCACAATAGAATGGCAACAAAACAAAAACCGACACCAACGCTTATTTGTTATCCATTTTGTACACACGATGCCGAACCTACTTTTGCAGTTGCCTTCCATGTATTGTTAGTCAACAGTTTCAGATCAGAGTTAAGTAAATCTTAATACTAAAAGCAGCAATAAGTCCCTAGACAAAGGGCAGAATATACAAAATTGTGAGTATTTTTTTTGTGTGTGTGCGTGTGTGTATGTGTGTGTGTTTTGTCTATCACCTATATGTCTTGATTTAATACGGAATCAATAATTACAAGATTTTTCAAACGTGTCTAGTCTTGTTGAGTTGTTCGTCAGGTCCATCTTGTGATGTAGCCAGACGAGTAGCCTACTTGCGGACAATTGCTATGACAACCCCTTGTGTCGTCCTTTTTCTATATGTTTATAGACTGCACGTTACACTTTTTAAAGCCTGTTGAAAATCAACACGACGAGCCGGTCTGCCCTTACAATTGGCAGAAATTTATTCTATTTCCTGGAGATATCACAAGGCCAATAGCGTGGAATACTCCGATGGAGCACTGCGTGAACCGTTCTACCTGTCGGCGTAGGGCACAGGGGCACGCCGTAGGCATGGTGGGGGTACAGTGACGACGACCTGATGGGGTTCAAAGCCGGGAAACTCCTGGAAGCTATGAGGTACAAACAAAATTCTGAGCATTAAAGAGTAAGCGTTAAAGGACATTGGATGTGTACTACACAGACCACAGAAATGATAAATGATAAATGATTTCTTATGTTAGTGGGTCGAGAGTCAACTCCCCAGAAGAGATCTAGAGGGCAAAGTTCCCGAAAGGGTGGGGTACTTATGCAATTCTGATCATTTCCAAACCAGCGTGAGTGCATTTTACCATGTATCAATTTTACCATACCTATTACTGGCATTAGTTTGTTGATGCAACAGTTCAAGGGGCTTGTGGTCAGTGGAATATATAACGTTACTTGCCTCGGGGTAAACTTATTTGTTTTCCTATGAACACTTGCCGACTAGGTTCGAATACCGTGGTAACAAAATTTTGTCGGCCCGACGACGGCCCGCTGTCGAACACTTCGGCGGTCCGCCAGAGAAATGTAAGGTGGTTCACCGGCGATCCACCGATGGTGGCGACGCTGATTGGTTATAAAACTTTAATCCATGATGCAAATTTCTGTCCAGCCAGCAGACCTCCGATAGCCCTCCGTCGGCCTTATGGCCAACGACCGACCGCCGGATATTGCTGACACTCGGATACGTGACACTCGGAGATGGTGCATGGAATTTATCTTTATAAAGCACGTAGCTAGAGTACTTTGTAATGGCGGGAGGGAGGGCTCAAGTTGAATTGACCGGGCCATTAGGAAGGAACCGCGGAAACGCCAACTTGAAGAGCTCTCCCGGGGCGTACTGTTGTATCTGATTATGACACTGAATTCTCTCTAAACAGACCTCAGAAATTTGAACTTTACTATTGTTTTTTTAATTGCACTTTTGTACCAACGGTCCGTGAACTTCATGGTGGGAGGTTATCTTGCCCGGGAGCGGTGTATGCTGGTATAGAAGTTGCATTGAGATAATAATAATAATACTCAAGGTGTCTAAAGGAATTGGCAATGGCACAACTATCAACGGTGGATGCGCGAGAAGCGCCCTTACAAAATAGCATTTTATAAACAATGCAGAAGATTTTAAAATGTTTTACTTCATCCTCTATTATTGAAGGTACATTAATGTGCCCCTTTTCTTCCTATTTCTTCTTCTATTTACTTCACCAGCCGGTAATTGGTATGGAACGCCAAAAGGGTCAAGGTATTTCGACGTCTGTTCAGATAATTTGCCGTCTGCTCAGATATTTTGACAAGTTTTCGGATATTCTAGACTTATATTCGATGTTAAATATTACGCTCTGACCTTATTTTGAAGGCATCAAAGTACTTCTGAAATCAAAAGTACTTGAGACGGCGAAATACTTGTGACCCTTTGGCGCACCCCCTTCGCCGAACGGGCAAGGAATATGCCATCTCAAAGTATTTTGCCTTCTCAAATATTTCATCGTTTCATCTCATTAGATAGTGATGAATGATTGCACGACTTTTAAGGACATTTCTGGAAAATTTGGCAAAAAGTGAGCCTAATGTTACCAATTTCCGTATATTAAGAATCATCATGGCCTATCATTCATATTGTATGACAAATCCAGCCCCCTGATTCTCCGCTGTTATAGATGATACACTATCAGGATTGTATGAAGGGATACGTTTGTTAAATTTGTCAATGAAAACACATAAAAACAAATGTAAAATGTAAGAATTACATAGGAAAGACTACCGGTCAACTTACTACGGAGGCTTATAAAGGTCAAACTGTCGAATGACTTACATGCAGAGCAAATTCTGACAGGGACGGGAGGGGAGTAAACAGAAGGAAAATTGCACAGTGTGGGGTGTGTCGGTAGCAGTACCCTTCAAAGCTTTTCCTCTGGCGCGGAGCTCGGAACTCTCCTGGGGACGATGGGTAACCGCAAGAGTACCTTAAGCTCGAAGCGCTATTTTGGGCGGATTTTGAGCCCGTTGTTAGGGCTCCTGACAGGAGTTCGGAGGATGGGGTTGAAGGGCGAAACCCATGAAATCTTCTCAATATAATTGAAGTAGAACGCAGAAACTCGTCTCTGTAGACTATATATATTTACTCTGTTAAGGAAATTTTGTTTCTGTTGATATTTTATAAAATGCTATATGTTTAGTGCTAACTATGACTTTCAGAAGCTAAAAAATGCTGAAAGATTATCTTTAATTTACAGTCTGATTTAAGGGTTAACTTCCTCGTTGTAGGTGTGCATTTGGGAAAATTGAAATCAGTGAATTACACATTTATTTTCTTATGCTCAGCCTGCCAAACACTTTGACAGTCGGGGCATTTTGGTGTCCATTAATTGATTGCAATGTATATAGCATATGGACTTAAAATTGACAGGAGACACTGAAGTAGGAGCTGTCTATTCTTTTCGCCAACAGGGAAGAGGATGCAGTACACATCGATCTTGTTACACCTCATCGAGTTTGTCACCAAGTACATACTGAGCACCAATGCGCATTTTTCGTGCTTTCTTTGCAGGTAATCTTCGGAACGATCGCATTTAATGGTTAGTAAATCTTGGATATTTCATTATGACGGTCTGTAAAGAGGGTACCTGTACAGCACAAAACCGACCTTAGTCCCCGTCAGGGCTATGAATGGGTCAGAGGTTAGAAAATTCCAGGGACCGCGGAGTCTTGGGCTATAAATGGGGAAAAGATAAGAAAATTTGGCATTTAAGGGACCGTGGAGACGGGGGGGGGGCTACGGGGCTTTTTCCGCCGTGAGCATTTTGGGCGGCCTTTAACTGGGATGGTAGGCCTTTCTTTTCTTGAACATATTGGGCTGCTTCGATAATTAGCCCCCCCCCCTCACTTCAAAATTGGCTTCGCGGTCCCTGCACCTTTGAGTGCATCATATCGGATACTTATCTAAAACACAAAATTGAGGCTACAGTTATGTGTGTCTATACTAGGGAGGGACATGCGAATAATTGCAGCGGTTAAGGTTAGTATCATAGCTTGCTTGTTCTTGCGTGCACAATGCACAGAGATTGAACAAGATAAATTGCTTTTTCATGTGTCTGTGTACTCATCTTCTAATTATGTACTGAATGTGTTTGGTACGCATGAAGTAACCTCTGCAGCTTCAGTTGATAGCATGCCAAGCGTGTAAATTGCTTCTAAAAAAAACCAGAACCAGAACCAATTCTTAAGCAAAACCCTAGCCAGTGGATTCCGCCACCCCCCCCCCATGGGCAACGGGTAGTTATGATCCTTTTTGCTCTACTTCCTTATTTTGTTATTACTCATGCCACTTACTTGATGTGTAGATGGAAAATTTTTTGTATGCAATCTTACCTGCAAAATTACAAAAAAAGTCATATTTTGTTCCTCGCGCTACTTGTGCACCAAAATTGATTGTTACCTTTTGTCATTTTTTCTTCTGTACGTCGGCAGCTCGGGTGGACTTATACTTGAGAAGGCAAAATACTTGTAGACAGCATATTACTTGAAACCCGTTCGGCGAAGGGGGTGCGCCAAAAGGGTCACACGTTTTTCGCCGTCTCAAGTACTTTTGACTTCAGAAGTATTTTGATGCTTTCCAAAATAAGTTCAGAACGTCAGAACGTTATTCTTAACGACGAATATAAATCTAAACTGCGCTATTTCTGAAGCAAAGTATCCGACAACTGCGTCAAAATACCTGGACAGACGGCAGATTATCTGAACAGAGGTCGAAAACAGTGACCCTTTTGGCGTTCCATACACGGCAACATATCTGTGCAGATGGCAGATTATCTGAATAGACGTCGAAATACCGTGATCCTTGTGACGTTCCATAGCAATGCACGATAGGTACATGCAAAACGCTCAAAAATGACATTTTTAAGTCTTTTAAGTTAATTATTGGTTAACCTAATTTCACGCTATTCGAAAGTTACTATTTTGATAATTCAAAACTAATAGTACATATCATATTGTTTTGTATTTTTTTAAATCTGGGAAGGAGTTGTTTGTGTACGCCATCCCCCCGTGTCAAAAGGTGGGATATATATCTCCCACCTCCCGGGATTTTTGCCTATGACACTCACACCAATGCGCAGTGCAGGGTTTCACTCCGCGGC
>WURT03000030.1:1527308-1538527 GCA_009936505.3 Holothuria glaberrima
GGCTCAAAAAATAAGCCGAAAGATCAGACGACCCTGCCCTTAACTCAGGAACGTTCTAGGCCTGTACGTAGTACCTTTCAGTACACAGGTGCCTAGCTCAGATGAAGGCTCGAGTGATGAAGAGGAAACTGCCTTGCATTCCTTACAGTAGTCTGTGGACCTTCATTGAAACGTTTAAGCCGTGAAATTCAACACGTTCTTCAGGAACTGAAACGTATTGAGAACGATTTCGACAAGGCTATAAATCTAACCGAGAAGCGTATAGACGATATAGAAGTACAAAACAAGCAAAGTAATGAGAAAATTAAAGCACTAGAGCAAAAGATTGAGGATCTACCTAAAGCCAACAAGCAGCACACAGACTCCATCAATGTCCACGAACGATTTTCTCGCAGGCATAATCTTAGATTTGTTGGCTTTCCTGCAAGTGATGGTGAGAATCCTCTTGAGATTGCTAAGGGAGTGTTGGAGAAAGTGGGTATACCAAATGCAAGCATTGGAAGAGCCCACCGAGATGGTAGACCAGATCCCGTCATATTCTTGTGAAATTGTCGTTTTACCAGGATAAACTCACTGCTCTAAAACAACAGCGAAACAAATTAGCCAACGAAAGCTTCTTCATTATGGATGATTTAACTAGGAGTGATCTAGCAGAAAAGAGAAAAAGGAGCAGACAAGTCTCTGAGCTTTACCACGCGGGGACAAAACTTAGATTTTCAGCCGGGAAATGGAGAGACTCTGGTGGAAAACCGTACGACTTTAGGGAACCTTCCTCATCATGAGTTACCCTAAGGATTGTTAATTTAATCCATTGCCAGTTTTTTGTTAGGGCAATGTTTCCAAAATGGCTTCTGTTTCAGCCATGAACTTTTGTATGGCTGCTTGGACATTTTTTGTTTCTTTCATTTTTCTCATACATCTCATTTTGTGTCTGGGTATTACTACAATCCTGTCTGAAAATATTATAATGGTGAGTAAAACTCATTTGTATTTCACAAAAATCAGTACAAATGGTTAAGTTGAAGGTATGTTCTTTTAATACTAGAGGTGTGCGTGAAAATGGTAAACGTAGGAGTTATTTCATTTTCTTCGCAGGCAAGATTTCGACGTAATTTGTCTACAAGAAACGCACTCTACCCCGCATGATTTTAGGTTTTGGTTAACGATGCTAACGATGGGGTGGAAAATTATTTTTTTTTTTCACATGGCACGAACAAAAGTAGAGGTGTCGCTATTTTATTCAACCCACGTTTCTATATGTCACTTACCCTAGAGATAAAAGACGATCAGGGCGTTATATTATTCTCATTATTAACTTCGAGGGCTTAAATCTTTGTTTCATCAGTGTATACGGTCCTTACATTAATAACTGCGGTATTTTTACAAACATTAATAAGCACCTTGAAAATATTGCTTTTTGATTTGATCGTATGGGGCGGTGATTTTAATTTTGTTTGGAATATTGCGATAGACAAGAAGGGCGGGCAACCTCGCACTAATTTTTATGTCCGCTCGGAAGTTGAAAGATGTATTCATACCCATAATTTAATTGATATATGGAGAGACCGGAATCCAAAGACAAAAAAGTACACCTGGCACTCAAACATTGATGAGTCGATTCATTGTAGACTTGATTTTTTCCTTATCTCTTTTCATTTAAAAAGTTGTGTTCTCGACACTTCTATTTCACCGATTTTTGGTTCTGATCATGAAAGTATTACTTTAAATGTTCTTATAGGGCACCCGAGAGGTCCGGGTGTTTGGAAACTTAATACTTTTTATTTGTTTGATGATAAATACTGTGACCTGATAAGAAAAACGTTGAATGACACCTTACTTTCAAACACTGGAGTCAATTCCAGTTTTTTATGGGAATTATGTAAGCTAAATATTAGATCTGTTTCCATCGAATATTCAAAGTTGCAGGCTAGAATTTGAAAATGAGAAGAGAGATGTATTTTTGAAAAAAAAAAATCACCTTTTACGAACAGCTTTACTCCTCGAACCCCTCCTAGGAGGTCAAAAGGTTACTAAACGAGGCAAGAACAAAACTTGAGAGTCTTTACGACTTTAAATTAAAGGGCATAATTATGCGTTCTAGGGCGAGGTGGGTGGAAGAGAGGGAGAAAAACACAAAATATCTTTTAGTTCTTGAGAAGCGTAATAAAATCTCTAATTCTATCGACGAACTCATCACTGATGACAATTTAAAATTAAATACACCCAAAGGTGTTTTACTAGAGGCTGAAAGATTTCACTCGAAGCTTTAAGCCAAGGAAAATAGTGTGTTCCCATCTAGCTTCTACCACGATTGGAATTATCAGCATACCACTCTTTCTCATGAAGAGAGTTCTCATTGTGAGGGTCTTCTATCACTCGCCGAGTGTAGCCAGGTGCTGCTTTCTATGGCCAAAAATAAGTCCCCGGGGTCCGATGAATTGCCGGTTGGATTTTATCTTGCCTTCTGGGAAGATATCGGGCAGCTCGTAGTGAACTCGTTTAATTATGCATTCGAGAAAGGTTATTTGTCCGATGAACAGGGTAGGGCCATTATTTCGTTGCTTCCAAAGCCGGGAAAGGATATTCGATATTTAAAGAACTGGCGTCCTATCACCCTTTTGAAAACAGATTATAAGATAGCTGCAAAATGTAGTGCTTCCCGTTTGAAAGATGATTGAATCTTATCATTAGTTATGAGCAGATAGGGTTTTTGAAAGGGCGATTTATAGGTGAAAACATAAGATTAGTGCAAGACCTTATTTGGTACTGTAACGAAAAGTCTGTACCTGGTGGTTTATTATTTTTAGACTTTATGAAAGCATTCGATCGTTTAGATTGCAGTTTCATTCAGTGTACACTTTCCTACTTTAATTTTAGTCCTCAGTTTAAATACTGGATCAAAGTTTTTTATAGTACCGTTACCACTTGTGTTTCAAATAATGGGTATTTATCAGTGTATTTTAGGGTTTCACGTGGCGTTCGCCAAGGGTGCCCATTGAGCCCGTACCTTTTTATTATCTGTGCTGAAATTCTCACAGCTTTAATCAACTCAAGTCATCGTATCAAAGGCATTTCTATATCTGAAGTTTCATTCAAAGTATCTCAGTATGCCGACGATACAGTAATTATTACAGACCGGTCAGATTTATATTTGTGTGAATTAGCAATCAAGGTGTTAAATCTGTTTTGTAAAAGGTCAGGTTTGAAAATCAACTATGAAAAGTCCCATTTATTCTTGCTTGGGCCTTTGTCTAAACGTCGTCCTGCTTATATCAATCGATTTCATTTTGATGTCAATGCTGTTTCTATAAAGTATTTAGGAATCACTTTTTCCCACCATAAGGATGATTTCTTTCGTTTAAATTATGTACCTAAGCTCTCTCGAATTAAACATCTCCTTCATCTCTGGTCTTTCAGGGACCTTACCCCTATTGGAAAGGTATTGTTACTAAAAACTTTTGCAATCTCTCAACTAGTTTTTCTGTTCATGGTACTCCCCAATCCACCAGATCATTATTAACTTCATTTTTTAAACTTCATTTGGAATTCCAAGTCTGACAAGGTTAAGCGGTCAGTTCTGTGTAACGGGAAGGATAGTGGGGGTTTGAATATGTTGGATGTTTATACTTTTTCTACGAGTTGAAAACAAGGTGGGTGAAAGTGTATGTAGATGATTATTATAGACCACGGAAAGTTCTTTTTAGCTACGCTTTACGTAACTATGGCGGGGAATTTCTTTTGTCTTGTAACTTTAAAAAAGGGGACATCCTTCCATCAAACTGCTTCATCCGTGAAGTCTGTGATGCTTGGGCTGTGTACAATTTTTCTATACCTGAAAGAGATTTTGCTTCGCAATTTGTTCTTAATAACAGTTGTGTTAAAATGAATAGTAATGTTGTTTATTTTGATGTATTATATCAAAATAGAGGTCATAGAGTTTGCGATTTTTTCCCTAGAGAGGGGCATATCCTCCCTTATCAAAATTTTGTTGATAAGAACGGTACGAGAAATTTCCCCTTTACGTTTTATTACGGAATTATTTCTGCAATTCCTTCTTCTTGGAAGTCTGACTTACGTGGCGCTAATGGCTTAAACTTAAAAAGAAGGTCGGCTCTTAAAATTTACCTCTATTCAAAAGGCCACAAATTTCGTGTATAAATCCATAATTACAAATAATCATCAACTCCAAAAGGGCAATCTGTAAATGGGAAGAAATGTTTCCACATCATAATTTTAACTGGAAATCTATATTTATGAGGCCATTTGTTGCTGTTCGGGAAGCAAAGGTTCAATACCTTCAATATCGTTATCTCCATAGAATTATTGGAACCAATGATTTCTTATTTCGTATTAAGATTAAAGAGTCTCCAATGTGCTCCTTTTGTAATTCAGAGAATGAAATTCTAATACACCTTTTTGGCATTGCCCTATTGTAAAAAAGTTTTGGGAGGATATTTGTTCCAGTTGTTTTAAGGATGTGAGCGATATTGATGAGCTAAGTGTGCATTTTGGTAATTTTGAAAATGGGAACAACATCATCAACTTTTTTAACTTTTTTATTTTTCATGCAAAGAACTTCATGTACTATCGTAAACAAAATGACTTAAAACCAGATGCAACAAATTTCTGTTATAAGATTAAATTTATTACAGAGGTTGAGCTTGCCATTCTAAAGAAGCAAAATAACTTAGATATGCTAAACAAGTTTAGATCGTTTTCTGCTTTCTTATAATCATACTCCGTTATTGCTTTATAAAGTTTCTAATGTATGATGTCCATTGCTTTATTCATGCTTTTTTGAAAACCTTGCTAAGTTTGTGTACATAAGATTTTGCAGACACTAAAAACATAAAAAGATGTGAAAACAAAATGTAAGTAAATAGATGCAAAAAAAAAATTCTATTAAAATGTTGTAGCCCGCATTTTATGTCACACAGTATAGTGCAATTTTATAGGGTGAATTGTCCTTGGCATTGTTCGGGGCAATTGGGAGCCATTCGGAATGGAAAATCGTGGGGGTGGAAACTCTTGTAGGTATAAACTGCCCGGGAGGGAATTGCTCGGGTGGGAATTGTCCGGGTTGTCAATTGTCCGGAGTGGCAATTGTCCGTGTTGGCAATTTTCCGGGTTGGCAATTGTCCGGAGTGGGAATTGTCCGTGTTGGCAATTGTCCGGAGTGGGAATTGTCAGGGTGGTAATTGTCCGGGTGGCAATTGGCTGGGTTGCCAGTTGTCCAGGGGGAATTGTCCGGGTGGGAATTGTCCGGGTGGGTGGGAGATGTCTGGGGCAATTGTCCAGGTGGGAGTTGTCCGGTCACGCTTTCAAGCCCTCCTCCTTCTCTTCCTGTCAGCAGTATTTACACTATTCACAGATAGGTGGTGAGGGCCTGTATGCACAAAACATCTTAAGTGTATTTTTTTTTTACGAATTTCCCCAAGAATTTCCTTAAGTGATCATCCTAAATCTAAGTGGTGTGCACAAAGCATCTTAAGATGAGAATTTTCCCAAATACTTCCTTAACTTTATAAGGTACCTCATCGAGTCTCTTATGTGGAAATTTTGTCCTTAGATTCAATGACTGTACAACACAGTAGGATTCATTTGTGGCTTTGACCTAGTCAAAGCTGTGGAGCAACATTATTTCTCCATGGCTCTTATTATTGCTGTTTACCGTGAAGTGGATGAAGGGGGAAAGGACAGTCCCGAGACCAAGAATATATCGGGACAGTGAAAATCCTTCGGATTTTTACCCAGATCATGAGATTTACCAGCGATTTCGGCAGTCGCCCCAAAATTTGCTTTGAAAAACCAGCAAATTCTTTCAAATCTTCTCTTAATGCATTACTGTACAAGCACTTTTGAAGACATTTTAAACATAATTATTACAAACAATAGGTAAAGCAAGAAGAAATTCTCATTGAATTATTTCACATTAACTAACAAAAGTGTTGTCATATGATCAAAATAGGCCATTCATAGACCAGGGTGACGGGACCTAAAAACTCTGATTTAAGTGACTTCATTTTCACTTCAAAGCTACATTCTATAAAATAACCAATTTCCCAAATGTTATAGAAGCAGTTGACGGAATACATGTGCAAATCATCGTACCACATCAGTATGAGGCGAATTATGTCAAAAGAAAGAATTTTCACTCAATAAATGTACAAATGATAAGTAATGTCAGGAGGAGAATTACAAACATAGTAGCAAGATGGCCAACGGGAGTACTCATGGTCTTAGCAGAGAACCGTCTCCTGAGGATGTGTTTTTGCTTCAAGAATTCTTCAACAAGTACTAATTTCTCCCCACAACTCCAATTGAGCCCTCTTTTTAGCTGCCATGTTTCTAGCCCATACTTCACAATACAGTGTGCACATTACATCCCTATGAGCTTGCTCACTTCCAAGTAAAGTAATTCCTTAAATAAGTGATTCTCCGGGAATTCCCCAGTGTGAGCTGTTGTAACAGTGAATTCTATTGGTCAATACACAAGCTAAACAAAGCTCTAGACATAGGAGAAATCCTGCAGAGTTGAGGAATTTTCTATTGTTTGAGAAAATTCTTAGCTGAGGAAACTCTTAAGGTGCTTTGTGCATACCACTTTAGGGATTTCCTTAGCTAAGATTTCTTTTAAGAAGTTAAGGAGAATTTTCCACTTCAGATAAGGATTTTTTGTGCATACCGGCCCAGATCTTTATACTCTCCTCAAGAAATTTTGTTTGGGGGAGGGGGAAAAATCAAGTCCGTACGCATGGGGGGTCCGGACGACCTCCACCCGGCAATATCACTGATCCGCTCCAGATAGTACAGCAGGAGTATGGTTATTATTACGTATTACAGAGATGCCCCATATAGTTTTTAAAGCTCTTCAAAAACCATCTCAGGCAGCCAGTCATGATCTATCGCTACTCCATAAGGGCGGAGCAAAACACAGGGGAGACAGGCAAAGCCGCTTGATCCATTTGTATAAAAAGAGCTCCACCTTTAAATATTTTGTTGTTTCTTTCATTGTGTCACAATAGGTTTCAGTTTTGCCATAAAGTATTGGTTTTCTGGATTGTTTTATTAAAATAACGAAAATTTCTAGCATGACACTTGAAAACGAAAAAATGATAGCATTTTTCTTTGATTTCAGAACTGTTCCGAAACATAATTTTTCCAAGGGGAAGGGGAATTTCCCAAACTCAGAACGACAGGTCATCTCCTATACATATTGGTCACTAGTCAGACGTCTCACTACAGCTTTGACTGTTCATTTTAAATCAGCTGAAACGGTATACTTTAAAACATAGGTGGAGAACGTTTTGCTTATAATGGGCCATTTGGCAGCCATATGAATAATGAGAGACTTTCGCCATCATCGGCCGTAAAGGCTTCAGTGATTTTACTAAATAAACGTTTCCATATTCACCTTTTTAGAAACAGAAAATTTGGACCTATGAAAATAGAATAAAACAAATGTCATGAACCAACTTACAACTTACGTTCCGGCAGTTTTTTAGGAGATATTTTAGCAAAAGTACTTTCTTAGCACTCTACGTGCCAACTGGCGATGGCTACCCTGTTTAGACAGTGTGGCATTTTATCATTTTTCTTTATCAAAAACTGAAATCCTCCATTAGAGAAGCTATATAAATACGAGCCTGAAAACGGTGAAATAATGACGACTCAAATAATATTAATTAACATATCCGGAGGTCGAATGATCCAGTAAACTTATGTCGAATCTTGAAATAATGACGAAATACATACTTGAAAATTATGGAGAATTTTGCAATAGTAATATACACAACTTTATAAATAATATATCATATTTGTGAGATAGGGATGATTTCGTCTAAATTTAGAAACACTTTTCATTTAACCCATCTCGAATTACATGTTTTTTTTATTTTTTTGGAAGATTTTGAAGACCATACTTTGCAAACTTTTTGGGGGAGGGGAGTGCCCCCGTACCCCTGTGGCGAGCCGGTAATACTCAAGTGGTAGCTCCTGAATGAATGTCTCCTCTAAAATTAGGTCTTGGCTTTTATTTAAAATTCCCCATAACGACACTTTTTGTTTCTCACTGCTAAATCTTCTTCCTTCCTAAGAAGGCATTCATGCAAATACAGCTTAATCACTGTAGCAGTGTATAAAGCAGTTAGCAGTGAAGGACTGAGTGATTCAAATTGGATTTTGTACAGCGGTGAGTGACTTAAACATGATTTTGTACATCCGCGAGTGACTCAAGCAATAATTTGTACAGGGCGAGTCACTCAAAGGCTAATTTGTTCAGAGGCCAGTGGCACAAAAGGATTTATAATTAAAGATATTGTTCATCAGCGAAATTGTAATTAAGCCCTGCCTTGAAAGAAAGTAAATGCATACTACACACTGCACTGTAATCAACACATACTATGAAAAAGTAAGCTTTATTTGAATGCATTTATGTGGAACTCTGACTGAAAAAAATATTCCCAATCTTTTTACAGATCTAATACCTTCAGTAATGTTCGTAACATGCCAGTGATGACCGTATTGCATGAAAATAAATTTACTCGTATCACCATGGAGCTATCCCTAATAGCTCCATGGTACCGCACAGCCCCAAATATATTTTAAAAATTGTTTTTTCAGTCCATGGTGACTGTTCATTTCATCCTGTTGCAAGCTATTCATTCAAAATTAAATACGATAACTGTGATAACAATTAACTAAATAAACCTTTTCGCAATCTCGACTGAGCATGAGCGCAGCTTGAAAAACTTAGGGATAAACAAACACATTGCCGTACCTACATTAAGTACCAAGAAACTGCCTTATTTTAGAATATATTCAAATCATCCCTTTTTAGATAAGTCGGGAGTGTAAGATGTGTTCTTAGCTGTGGTACTGTCTTGAACAACATGAACATCCTTTTCTTGGCCTAAAAATGTCTTACAATCTGCCCCAAATAACGTGTAGTTTTCATACTATGTAAGGAGATTGTGGTTAGTTTATCTTCCTTGCATTCAACAATTTCCTGAGGCAATTGTAATTGCAAAAAGGCTAATCTGTGTCCCCTGCATGGAGCTTGGTGAGCTTTCAGTGTGTCATTTATACTATTTCATGCTAGTGCTTCCATTTTGTTAATACCGCAAACATTTCGGCACTTCCCCCTTTTGATCCCACCAATGTTATTATGGACCACACCAGGGTCTTATGACAACCCATGGTCCCCTCACAATTCGCAGAGCACTCAATTCTTCACCTACGCTCACGGAGCTGAAGAAGTATATTCATAATCATAACCTTGTTCCGTTCCACGTCTCTGTATTGCAAGAGGAGGGGAAATTGCCACCAGGGAAGAAAAATTTTTGCGCGCTTCTCGCTCATGTTCAAATATAGGACCGGTTTTGCTAAGCTATTTGCTGTGGGCCTGAGATTTTATCCCTTGTGGTTCCGGCAAACAGCCATCATCTGGTGCCGCCACTGGCTAGAAACAATTTTCTTAGGTTCCGCTCTCCCCCTTGTGGTGAAGGTGCCTCTCCCCCATATTAAAATTCCTGGCTACGGGCCTGGAAACCTTGCAACTATCGTATCACACGACAAATTCCCGACTTTTACAGAAAGCTATTAAGGCTTCATAGTGGCCATATTCTTCGGTAATGAGGATATTACTATACGCAACAGAACTATTGGAAGAAAGTTATACAACGAAGACAGACGGCGTGCAGAGTTCCGAAAATTTGAAGTTGTCTGGGAAAATAGGCCCTCCTCGGGAGCATAAGAAGCAAACACCAGAGAGACTTTCGGGGATTACACCATAACATATTGTATGAAGGTGTGAATTGGTTGGAAGGCTTTTGTCGTCACCCTTATCGCTTCACATGCCGTACTCTAACCTCCTGAACTTGCCTACATTTCGGCAAGCCCTACGTTTTTTCGCCCAGCCGCATGCTACATAAATTTTACCAACTGGGTGTATAAATACTAAATCGGTCCCATTTCAGATGAGATAACAAGGAAGAGGGCGCGCTTTGTGAAGTATGTCTTCATGCTCGACCCAATAAGTATATAGACTTGTAAAATGATTTAAGGTAAGCCTAAAGTCAAACGGACACGGACGTTAGAAAACACCAAACAACTTTGTTTTACACTTATTTTGCATTTTAGTTGGTGTACCTGTCCACGGTGATAAGTCAACGCACAGGGAAATAACATGGTGCGAATCAAAAGTCAGCTGTTCAGAAAGTAACTTGGTATCTGTCCTAGCCATTTGCCCGTCGTAGTCCAGATTTTAGGGAGCTTCCTGGAATAGGCCCCCAAGCCCAAGATAGAGCTAGATAGGCAGAAGGGTGCTATGTCTGCAGTCTGCAGCTCTATGTTTTGCATACAACATTTATTGACTCATCTTGGAAAGATTTGTATACATAGAAACCACACCTAGTGTCGCTAGAAGTACGGTTTTATGTAGCTGGATCGCTCACAGAAGACTGATAATGTAATTTGCGTCTTTTACACAAGTCTCTTGTCGTTACGTTTAACGATTGGAAGCAAGAAATATATTCCGAGATTTGTTCTGTCGGTGATCCATTGCTGCTTATTAGGCAGCCTGCCCATTAATTTCGTGTTTATCGGTGGTGTCTTGTGCACCGTAGACAGGACGTAAAAGACGGGGGTTCGAATTTGGTGATTATTCGGGTTCAAATAGTTGACAGTGGGTCCCTCGATTTCCTTCTTGGGCCACGTAGCTAGGCCACAACTAGTCAGGGGCGTCCCTAAGGATCGATGAGTGGGGGGGGGGTGCTGGACATGTTTTCAAGACAAAAAGGGCTACATTCCCGAAAAAATGCCTCAACGCATGTGTCAAGAAAGTTTAACTCATAAGCAGTGGCGTAGCCAGGATTCTCTCACGGGGGAGGGGGGGAACGCAGTATGTTCTTTGATGGCCGGCCTGGGGGAGGGGTCTAAGGGAAGGGTTTTTTCCTCCCCTTTGAGAATTTTTTTAAAAATTATGTACCCTTACATGCCATCTGGTGCTACATATGTAGGGTTACCATATTTCTCTAAGCTAAACGTGGGACATAACTTTTGATGACTGATCAGGAGGAGGGTAGTTTGAGTGCCGGCAGGACTATCTAAGCGGAGCGCCACCATCGGTTGGCGCGGAGCGTCCAAGAAAATTTTTTGAATTTACAAACCCCCAGACGGCCGGAAATGGCACTTCCCGAGTGTTTTAAGCTGTATGTACG
>WURT03000030.1:1584261-1616244 GCA_009936505.3 Holothuria glaberrima
TAATTTTTGCTGTGGACAACCTTTCGGCAACCCGTCACTCTTGTCGGGTCTTCAGGCTACAGCAGCACGCAGGGAAGCTTGGGCCTCGCCTGTCGCACAAGTTACGGCGCTACCCCCACGTCGGGATTACACGGCATTTTACCGTGCCTACAATCCCGACCACATGTTTTCAGAAGGATATATATATGACGTTTCATGTCATGCCTCCAGCAAATTGAAATGTCCCCCGTATGGGATATCTTCTTCCCCCAGTTGAAAACCCCTGATATATAGGTCTGATTGACACTCTCGTTTTGTTCATAACATATTGTTCCAATTATTTTTTATTGGGGGAGGGGGTTCCAATTATTATTTATTGGGGGGGTTCCAATTATTATTTATTGGGGGAGGGGGGAGGGGGCTCTCGGGTTGTTGAGTGTGAGGTCAGTTATAGACACTTTGGGAACAATTTTTTCTTCAATAACGAAGGATCAGTTTCTACTCTTTATACATAATGAAATACCGGGCTACAGTGTAGGTGACTGCTGTCTTGTAAGGAAGAATCGAACTAAGCAGATTGAAACTCACTGTCACCGAGTAAAATACATTCGATCTTGAGTAAGATTTACCGTGACCTTACCCTGAGTGTACTGTCGCCATTTTTGTAGTCAAGAAAGGTACAATTAACCACCTTACAGCCAAACAATGCAGTGTTCCAATTTGGCTAATTGGCAATCAGATATTTTTTACAACTAAAGGGGTACAGAGGTAATTTCCCTGTAAATTATTGACATTATTTGAAGTCCGTGATATACTTCAGAGAGTACAGAGGTTTCTGTCGCAAAGCGTGAGTAGCATGAAACCTTTAAAAACATTGCTACATCTAACAATTAAGGCATCGTTGACTTATTTAACAGGACATTGTAGTATCGGTATTGCAAACAGATTAAAACAGAGAGAAATCATCGTATTTTTATGTTTTTAAACGACGGTTACATAAGATCTTTTGTTAATAAAGTTTTTTTTCGTTGTTTACAGTTTTACAGATTCGTGCAACGATTTAGTAAATACGTTTTCTTTCCCCTTTTCTAGTAGTGTAATTAATAAAGTTACTTCGAGCAACAAACTTTACATGAGTGTATATTTAATATGTGCACCTTTGACGAAAATATATCTTTTTCTCATATTTTTGTTAACTTTTTATCGGAGTTTGGTGCAAACTTAAGGTTGTTATAATAACATGCTAAAAGCTACGACAATTGATCACCACAGGAATGTTGCATGGCACAACATAGCACACAAAGCACATAATAATTGTCACAAAATTATGAACAGGCGGAGGAAAAAAACAGAACAAAATATATATCATCAAAAATCCTTAGTATGAGAAATTGTTTTTGTTTTCCATTGCAAACTTGCCCATTTATATAATATTTACAGTATATAAGACAATAAATGATAGCTATATTCGTACAAGAATACTTGGCTGGTTGTCGAATAAGTCACTTAGATTTCTTTTCCTAACCAAGCATGGAGTTTCATTTTTACACAAAATCTAAGTTATTAAGATTATAATACAATGCATATTCTCCAAATCGTATTTAAGTTCACTTTTGCACATGTCCCGTAAGCTGTAAACTTACCCCAAGTTTTCGTTAATTTTGCTCTATTTCCTTGGCACGCCAATAGAGTAATAATGTGGCTAACTGCGTTCATTGCGAATGAAAGACTAGAGGCAAGTTTACTGGTAGAAGAGGAGGTACAACTCCCTTTAAACATAATAATCACCTTCCAATTAAGACTTAAGTAACTGAGCGAAAAACAAACCAAGAGCTTGAGCATCAACTGTTACAGACTCAATACATTAGTCTATCACGTGCCCTCTCTGATGCAGATGCATGCTCTGATGTAGCAACTGGTAAAGTCCATTTCATAAGTTGTTAAAACAAATTTTGACTTTCGTTGAGTTTTTTTTTGAGGTCGATCTTCACCTATATACTCGGTGCTGCTTATTTCGTTGTTTTAAACCATTTTCCGTGTTTTCTTGGTGTCTTACCGCTTAATAAAATCCACGGAAAAAACTGTCGTCAGTCCAATTCAAAAAGCTTGTTGTACATCGCGGGGTTTTGTAATTTGATCGACTCAACTTGTAGTGTTGCAATACAGTCGTTCCTTGTAACGAAATGGCAAAGACTGTTTAAACAACCTTCTTTAAGTCAACGTTACATCTTTTGGGAAACATGGACCTTCTATTTGGGCAGTTGGCAGTTAGGAAACAGCGAGAATGTTACAACACGTACAGTTTTTCAAAGTGACGAATAAAAATCCGTTCCTCCCGTAATTTGAACGGTTCCATATGTTTGATCTATATTGCGTTTAAGATTGCACCCATTTTCACTGTAAACAGTCGTTTGGTAAAACCTGACGCCGTTTTTAAACTCTTTGCAAGAGCCAAGCCACAAATTAGAAGAAATAGCTCCAAAGTTGTATCTTGCGAAGAGATTACAAATCATTGCGTTTTCTTGTGGCAGTCCCTCTCTGCCTCAAAGTCTTTGCAAACGGCTCCGTGACGAATACTTCTTCAAATCACTCCTTTGGCGCCAATGATTTGATGAATTACATACAAACAGGCCCCCATCTTCATGAGAAAGCACACAAATATCCCAAAAAGTATTTAATTCCTACTTCCCCTTTCCTCGTCTCCATCGATTGTTCTAAATGGGATTGAAAACCATCTGAACAAATATTTGTCTTTGAAATATTGGTGCTGGGGAAAAGAAAGATTTTTTTCGCTTGGAATCCGGGATTTCTGTTTGCAGAAATGTTTATAAACGCAAAGGCTTGTTAATCGGAGTTGACAGATAGCGATTCCATCTGGCTTGAATTTGTGTGCAGACGATCGGATGAGTCTGGGGTGGGGGGTAAACTCATACCGGATCCTTGAGCAGCATCGTCCCTCGGCGGTTGATCTTTGTTAACGACCGTTTGACCCAGATTTTGCTCAGAGAAATTCACCTGGAAGACGAACATAAAATAAAGTAAAGTACGGCTTTGCAGGCTTAAGAAAATAGATGAAAAAGAGTAATATGAAGCAAGAACATATAGCTCCTTCGGCAAGGATAAAAGAAAAGGCTAACTTTGACCACACGGAGAAAAATACGACCCTGCAATTTTCCCAGGATCGACGAACTACAGAAGTAATGTGATGTTAGGCCGATGTTTGTACCGGTATATACCGGTATCGGACGATATCCTATGTAAGTCTTCCGTAATCTGTACTAAATCGATTTGACATCGATGATAGAAGTCGATGTTGCAGGCGTGTGTAAAATTATATAAGGGTAATATAAAACTTAAAATGAATTAACATGCCACGCATATAATCTGTTTGTACACATTATCGCTGACTAACATAGAATGGGTGAGTGTAAATGTAGGAAGCTTTCATGTGCTATAAATACTTTCCATTTTGCTTATATGTGTCTATAAAAGGTTTATGATGGCGATGCTCCGGACGTTAAGGAGAGTTTCTGTTTGTCGATACCGAATTATAAATGTGCAAGTCGATGTTAAGATGCTTTGAATGACCTTATGCATATGACGTCACAGGGCAGAAATCCACCCCTGGTTTGAGGTAAGCGCGTATCATTGTAACTTACAACAGCAGATACTGACAGCTGATTTGTGGACCAATCAGATACGCGCGCAAGTTCAATAAACGAGCGTGCGAGGCCTGCGTCGTGCGGACAGTGTGCTTCATTGTTTTGCCTCCAAAATGACTTTGCGTGACTTCAATGCACTTAAGGTCTAAACGGTGAGCAGGAGAAAAAATATTCGATGTTTACTTTTATCCACGCCGACTGGTCGCATCAGATCCATTATAACATCATGCAGAAAATGTGAAACGATCACGTGCATGAATGCAGTAACCTAGGTGGCCTAGGGTGCATTATGGGTGGGACAAATTGACAATAAAGTTTTTTACTAAAAGGGATTATCTAGATGATGTCAACTAGAAGGCGAAAATAAGGAACGATATAATCTGTATAAAAATCTGGTTTAAAGAGATATGTTTACAGATACATTGCATACTTTGATTCGTGGTTAGAGAAAGTTACCAAAGAAATTGACACAATGGGCTAAAAATGAAAAGTAAGAGAATTTGTCACTTCTTTAATCTCTGTCCTTGATTTAGTTAATGAAAATAATTATACTTCGTCGATTTTCATGTATTAAAAAGGGATTGCCTGCAAGAGCAACATTTTTTTTTCTTTTTTTTTTAACCCTTCTTTCACCTTCTTCTATTACATGGTATGTAAAAACTAATATATGCTTGAATATGTTCATTAAAAGATTTTTGCAAAGGAAAAAAAGAAAGTGAACTGAGTATATGTTGCGAATCAAAGGTGAACATATGACTTAATATGACTTGCTCTAAATGCAACACTTTATAAATTAAAAATTGACATGTGATTAAGAAGAAACATGTAATGAGTTAGTACATCCGGGGACACCTTAATTCAGATTGGTATGTATGCATTTGCCCCTCCATGTTCGAGGCTCTGTTAGAAACATTCTGTAAGTGTTGTGTACTTTCTCTTTTGCAAATCGGTATACTTTACAAACTTTTCATTTGCATATAAAATTGTTAGATTTTTCATAAGTCTGATAGCAGAATCAAGCCTTTAAATCTAAATACACAGCAACGGTAAATATAAGTATGTAAACACCAGGTTGAAGTAGACTTGATAATTGCCACAGAAATCGTAACAAATCCGGTAAAATTCATAACTGTAGGTTTAATAAGTTTTGTCAAAATCCTTAGATCATCCTTCCCAAACAGCGAAACCAATATAAATTCGAATGATGCGTGATCCAAAGTTATGCTTCACATTGCTACAAGTTTTCATTAGTAGATCTTCAAAGTCCCCGTTTCGTTGTAAAAGATGATTAGTTTTTTAAAGACAGCTCGTTACAATTTCCAACAAAAGACATGATTCTTACTATAAAGACATCTCCACTTCCACATCAAATTTATTTCAGTTCAAAAAATTACGCGTGAAATTCTCTGTTTTCCTGTAATTCCATGTAAAACTCCCATGATCACCTATCATGGAACTCTACGCCGACAGGTAAATTCAAACATGTATTACTCTCAATCATGGTTATAAGCTATAAGTCTTCGCTTGCTCGTTTCTGACTTTTTATTTTACTTTTACAGGAAACGCCGTAATGAATAAAGCCAGCGTAATGTGTATTAGCCTTTTCCTATTTGTTTCCTGGCTTCGCATTAGTTCGCCATTCATAACCATTCTCCCATTATTTCATACTTCGAGTAAAACTAGACGCAAAGGAGGGAAATTTAAAAACGGTATCAAAGAACAGGCCATAATGAGAATGTCTTCCGGTAATATTTACTTCGCTTTTGGGGATATGCCCATATAAGGAGCGTTTCTTCCACACGCGCCAAAGCGTGTCATTTCCTGTAATTACTCCCAATTTCCCCCTATTGATATCCTTAAGTTTATCAATTCGGCACTAGCTTTTTAGCTTTGCCTAAATGGCCTGCCATAAAAGAAGATAGGGAAAAACGCACGGCTAATTGACTGCCCCAAACAAGATACAGTCAAATAGGCTTTCTACAGTAGGTACACCAAAAGATATACTAAATACCAGACAATTGTCTTTATTTCCTCTACGATTCCGTGCCTGGATGTTAGTTCGCGTGTCGTTCCGTCGTCTGGTTGACAATATTGACAATTAAAAGCATTTTTGTCTCCACTATACTGTAGCTCGTGTCAGTGGGATGGTATGAAAGATTCCGTCGCAGAATCTCATTTAGTAGTACCCGCTAACTTCGGGGTAATGAATTTGTACAACACGCCATTTATCGATCGAGTTTCAAGTACCGTAAAGAACCTAGCTGGGCAGTTAGTCAATTTGATCCCTTTTTGCCTGTCATTTCTTTGACCGTATTTTCTTCAATTTGGCATAAAGAGATGTTTCACACAATCCTAGGAAGTTGCGAACCAAACAAGAGCGTTTTAATGTAAAAGAGAGCAAAAATAATGCACACGAGCCCGCTGCAATATAGAACAATGGAATAATAGCCCACCAGAAAATATGTCACGGTTTATTTAAATATGGATAAAACGTCACGATTTCCAACCAAAACACGTAAAATATGATCTCGACTCCAGATTGTCCAAAAATTTTAATGACCGCTAAGTGGTAACGTATGCATTGTCTTATATTTTTAATTGTTAAGTGATGAAAGTCTTGTCGTTGTTTTCCGTAAACACAATTAGGGTCAGTGTCACTTGTTTCGAAGAATGAATCGCGTAAATATTATGTCCTACGTGTCCAGCTTCACGAGTCTACATAATTGCACTTAATTTCGTCTATGACTTATAAATAGAAATGGCGTGTGTGTGTGCGTGTGCGTGTGCGTATATATTGCATCAACATGCCAAAAACAGAGGATATAGCTTTTATCATTACTAAAACATTCAGTCTTACCGACAAACAATAGTAATCAAGTTTACTTGCAAAAAAATATTGCATGTTACAACATTTATGAATGTTGTATCGTTTGAAAAATGTCAAAGTTTCGGTAGATAAATTATTCATAAGTCACAAAGCAGTGAATTTCTTTCTGAGAGAAAGTTACTCAGCTACTTTTATTTGAATTGCCAATCAGTTTTTAACTATAGATCATAATTTCAAAAGTATGCAAATTTTCTGTTCTGCAAACGCAGTATACCTAATTTCTCTTTTAAGTTGAAGTGATTTTGCTTCTCAGAGTTCAAACTTTGCATCTCGATGTAATCCATACTTTCACAAAAGTGGTAATAAAACGTGTAACAAGTAAAAGGTTCTACCAAAAGTGACTATAGGCGGTCATGCTACATGTCGTATACACTTCGTCTATATTTTTCAACAGCGATACATTTTGGAGTTAACGTCCAATTTGAACATAAGTAATGTTTCAATATTTTAACTTAGTGTACAAATTTAAACCAAAGTGCGCTGCTAAACTTTGTTGTCATCTGTTAAACACAATGCACAACCAGACTTTGAAAAGGTAACTTTCATTGAAAACGCAGCTGGCTTATTTGAGCTTCCGTTGAAAACAGTCTTTATCACTTCATCTACGACTAGCTTAAAATTGCAATATCATCCGTCTAATAAATTGCCCTTCAACGTGTATAGGATTATTTCTTTCTTTTGTTTTCTTAGCTCTAATTAAATTTGACCACGGTTAAATAGGATACATTTTTGTCGACTTTTCCTCTAGGTAAATCTAAACTGTTTCTACACAGCTCGAAGTAAGAACTATTTCATTATCAAAATATGGGAAACAACCAGCAACTTAAAATTTAGTGTTTTATGTTTACAGACCTACAAAAAAGTTTACTGCAACTGCAAAGAAGTATAATTGGTGCATTTTAAACGCAATATTTCCCTTTAAATATACGTTTTACAATCGTTGACCTTCCTATTATTTGCATTATGCAATACTTATCTTTAAATCTTTAAGCTACCTAAATTTGCCATCCTAGGATTTTAGCCTCCCAAAATCCATGCATTTGATTTATTCACACTTCGTTCCTGCAAGATTTAGTAGGACATTGTTTTCATCAACTGGCTTGGAGTCTGCACAGATATCTCACGTTTCATTGATCGCTATATCCTGGCCCGAATCAATAGTACAGCTAGGTAACGTGTGGCTCTGTCGTCATAAACGGGCTTTCAAACTTTATACAAGTAATTGATAATCATGCGCATGTCGAAGGTCGTTCCGGAAGCCATTTTCTCAAATCTTATTATTATTCTTCAAGTAACTCCGTATTTAAACCTTCCACGTCTTTTAGTGAAATCGATACACGAAAGTTAAAAAACTGGTCAAAAGAAGGCGTTTAAAGTGTTTTTGATATCACTTGCAGGGCGTTCTTTATTACTTGGATAGCTGTATAAAAGGATATTTGAGCCTAACGACAGATTAATTATGCATTTATTGCTGAATGAGAAAAAGTCAATTGAAAGTAAGTCTACACGTGCAAGAGGTGTCATTGTGAGGAGATGGCCTACTTTGATTTGGCAGGGGCAGTCTAGGCTTTTTTATTAGCGGTACTGTATTTATGAAAATATATTATTCTACAACAATCTGCACCTTTTTGTGAATTGATGTTAATATTTCAATATCAATTTCTTAAACCATTAAAGATTTTTTTCCAATTCACCTTTAAAAATATGCAACGGGCAGCAAATGTGCCACATACGTAGGCATATTGGTGACGATTTCGTTCATTCGTCCTTAAATTTAATAGGTTTTTATTTCTGAGTGATTATCCAAACCGTCACATGTATGGAATCACAAGAAAGCGACATTATTTTGCACATGGACTCATACTCTTCCAGTATGGCTTTAATTGTACTTTTTTTGCCTTTTTCAGGACTGGTAATGTCTATTCTCACAGATAGAACCATGACGTGACGTTTGTAGTTCAAGGAAGGAAACACTTATACACTGCAGGACAAAGAGTACTTTTTTCACCTGCTCCTGACTTCATAGTGCTAGTAAACCATTCCGCTAATTGACACTGACCACCGACGGCCAGCTACGCAGACTACTAACACCATGTGATATAGTTACGGAAAATGTTTCATAACGCAAGTTTTGGACTTCTGTGGTAATGAAACAATGCTAAAAACAGTACAAGTTTCAAGTTACACGTGCTTGACTTGTCCATTATAGCTAATAAATCAGAAAGTGCTCATTCAATTGGCTAGACAGATTTTGACGTCATGCGAGATATGGGTGACGTCATTGCACGGGGACTCTGAATACTTATCTGTAGCCATGGCACAAAGAGAATTAATACCTTAACCAAAAGTAAGGCTTCTGATAAACGCAGAAAACGCTACCTCTCAAACATAACGCTAGCCCCATTGATAAATACAGTAAACAAGTTTCACGCAATTCGACTTGTCTATTTGTGAGTTGTCTCTTGTGAAGCTTTGAATTACGGCAAGGGCTTTTATTCTTTCATATTTTATTGAAACATACACCGTAGAGTAACATCAAGTCAAGTGATGCTAATTTTAATAGGAAATATGAATAATCTTCCTAACCGCAATGCTTGACTGTTACGAACAAATGTTTGATGTCAACAAGCATAAATTATATATATATATATATATGCTAAAGTTGACACCTAAAATTGATCCAGGCGACCAGAGGTGAGATTATTATCAATTGCATATATATTTTAAAAGGCTTGAGCATATGATGTCTTGAAGAGACATGGAATATACAACATTTCACCCAAAGCAAATTATATTTTCTCTCTTTTTCGGAGTTTACCCTATCCCAGATAATCACACGTAAACATTTTATTTTGTCTGTCGGTGAGTTACAGGCTCGGTGATCCTTTCTCAAAATTAGTAATTTGCAGGATTTGTATTCTTGAAAAATAAACTGATGCTTCAGTTTATTTTCTTTGCAGTTATCATACTTTAGAGGCAAATGTAAGTAATATGCCTACGTTCTATACGATATGGTAAGGCCTCCGTTGCTGGAGCCCCTCACCAACATCTTTGCAAAGCTATTACTTATTTTAATGTCACGTGCCGTACGATGGTGAACTACGCAGATTTTACTGACTGTGTATGGTTAGTTAGTTAGATGAGATTTAATTAACGACACACCAACACGAATGAGTTACATATTATCAACAAGATAAAAGATAAAGTTCAGATACGGTTTCAAATACAGTTCAATTACAGTGAAACCAGCGTACAAAAACACTTTTTACGTGTAGGGGTTCTTTGGCACTGGCTGGCCTTATTCAAAAGTCGCAAGGTACAAGCATAGAATTTGTCAAACCTACTTTTGTCCTCAGGGAGCGGATGAGGAGCGGGAGGAGCGGGGACAAACAATCCATGCTGCCGGTGCTTCAATGAAAGTCCATACAGCCGGTCATGGGGGGGGGGGTTCTTTCTGTGATTGTAGCAGATAATCACATGAAGGTATTAGTAGCCTGGGACGGTAGGTAGGTCTACTACTACTCATACGGTACTTAGGAAGAAACATATCAACGGCTGTGTGTACTCTTTACCACCGCTCACATTATTTGTATAAGAGGTAGATTACATCTCTTCTACGCTTCGAACGGAGATTTTGTCTGAGCCCTTGAAATGACGCAAAACGGTAGCTCCAGGATGTCAGTGAGAATTTGGTCACGAACTATTTGACAAAATTACGGTGCTATTTAACCTTATTCGCTGTGTTGTCGTGAAACGATTTATCGCCCAGCACTCCCGTCACAATTTGAAAGTCAATGCCCCCTTGTAAGTTTCCACAAACATCCATTCGCAAGGTGAAACAGTTAATGAAGGCATAAAACATGCTCAAACGCGACTGTCATGTTTAAATGACGTTTCCCAATCGGCGTTCCTTACTGCCCTGCTATGTAAGTGTAAAACAGTTACGAGCATCACCTTTGCGCGGGTCGTGAGAGGTCTCAAAAAACATGGCGCGGTATCTTTGGGCTGTCACTCTGCGTTATATCTCGTCATATTTGACATTTAACTGGTTGTCCTTCAACATAGAAACAAAACAGGAATTAATGTCGCACTTGGGACAAATTGACAAGCCAAGGGCTCTCAGAGGACGAAATAACCGGCATTTGGCATGGCACCTTATCAGATACCAGGAGAGGTAAAAACGCTGCTTGTTTATCAGGGGGAACTTAGCCCACACAAACCGAGATACATGGAGGGCCCCAACTGATGCAGACATGCCAGCTGATTTACAGCCATCGAATGCAACCTACTTGCCTTAAGGAAAGTCAAAAGTTCACAAACTCATTAAATTTTGTCATTAAATCAGAAAGCAACATATGTCTGGAATTTGCGCCACTTTGTAACATTTTCATGTAAAAATGGATACCACTTTTTCTTTAAACAAAATTCGCTTTGGCGAAATCATCCCAACTTTTTAAGTTTGCAAGGTCAGACGAATCTGTACACTTATTGTCTTCAACAAATTTCTGGTTTTTGTGCGAGCAGTAAACCGAGATAATTTTACACAAATGAGTTAAACTGAAGTCAACAAAAATGATATTTTGAAACTTTTACTTCAATTAAAGTTTTATGGTCAAGATTCATAAGAAAAGTGCTTTATTTTATCATTTTTTGTGTCATTCTTCACATGAAAAGACACTTTATGTCAAAGACTCACTCCCCCTTAAAAAGTTGATTGGCCTACTTACTGACTTAGTACTGAACAGGACATCCAAATCCGATTGCGACACGCTATACGCAGGATTACTGCTTCAGAAGCCACCTTTAAGAGGTTTATGGGCTGTGTGGTACCGATAAAATTGTTTCGACTGGCGTTTGCAGATTGTCACCCCAAGGTTTGTTCATGAGACAAGATTTGCTCGCTACGAGGTTAATATGCTCTATAATATATAATGCCGTGTTTAATTTCCGTCGAGGCAACAGAACCGTAGCCAAGAAAGCATCGGGCACATGCACGTTCCCCCATTCGTCCCCTCCCTCCCGAGCCCCCCCCCCTCATCCTCCAGCCCACCGCCACGTACAAGCCCTTTTACATAAGTTAAAGGTGGTAAAGCATAAAGTGCAACTGCATCTATTCAATGAAAATAATAATGAAGTGGAAACACTGGGATCAAAACTTGCTCGTCTAAATCCACACAAAATGGCGACAGTGTTTCTATGGTAACAAATAAAAAGTTGTACTTACTAGCTGCTGGAATGGTGGTTGTTCTATGTCACTCTGAAGAGCAAAGTCGCTAAGCGCTTTCCATGGAGGTTGTTGGTAACTTTGTACTTCCACTTGACTACCCTGTGGCATCTGAGCTTCATGTCTGACTGGGCTTGAGGCAACCATTGGCACACCGTTGAAACTTTGTATTCTTCTGTTCGGATCCTACGTTATAAAAGAGATACACAGTTGGATAGGAAATTCCTTGCTAACGTCCAGGAAAACTTAACATATGAACTTGAGACGAGTAAACCAAGCTCTTCCCAAAGAACAATTTATGACGTACGCTAGACTCGAAAAGAATTTATCTCCATGCAACAAATATAGCCTAAATCTTCTTATTCCGAAACTTGTGATTTTCAGTATGATGCAAACTTCTCGTTGCCATGGAGACTTCATTTGTATAAGAGGACATGCTAAATTTTCAATTCAGCTGAAGTTTAGGTTTTAGATAAAAACTAAATCAGATATCGAAGAACGGGATCAAGCAAGTATGGTAAGCTTTCTAGACATCATAGGCTATATAAATGAATATTAACTACGAAAAAAGGCTTTATTACTTGAATCTGTATTGTTTATAATTCCATTTAGTTTGTTATAGAAGTACATGGAAAGGTTGCCTTTATTTTGCCGCGATACAATCTCTTTGAATCAAACAACTTTTTTTATTGCATTGACCGTCATCCACATATGCCCTTATACAAGTATAAATCAAGCAGGATGAAGACCGTTACTCCAAGCTGTTCGGTTAATCTCATATAGATGTAGGCTAAACGCTATACTAAAAGAAAGGTTCTCCTTATAGTGGTAACCTTATAGTGGTAACTATTGGTAAAAGCACAATAAAAGAAAAAAACTGATAACTAAAGAGGAAAAAGTAGTCGCCCCAAGATTATTTTCAAAAATCTGCTAAATCTTACATATCTCTTATTTCACTTAGAAGTATCTTTCATTTTGTTTCTGTAAAATAAACTTTGAATATTGAAGGTAAACCAAGAAGTAATTCTGCATGAACTTAGCAAATAAGTAACAAACATATTAAGTAGCCATTCCTAAGTTAGGATTATGGGGTACATTAACTCAAATTGGAGGGACTGCATTTTCCCCTTTAAAATAGGTCACCGCATTTAGAATAGTTGGCTAATGTATGGAAAGGATTATAAAAAGATAAAACACCTTTTTCATATCTAGAATGGTATATGTGTCTCTTAGTTTCTTTTACTTTTGCAGTTTCTGGTTTTTACGATTTTTGAATAAAATTTAATTCAGTCTCTATGTTTAGGTATCTCCCATTTTTTCATCATTTTTACCAGAGCACAAAACTTAGTACCGTACTCTTAATTCGGACCCCTTCCAGAGCGTACTTTGAAAAGTTGTGGAAAATGACCATCTTCGGCAAGAATCCTCGCCACTTCTTTTATTTTGGGAAAGCGGACATGGGTTCTTCTGTTCCCGACCCCTCCCTTACCCATTATGATTGTACTTTTGCACGTTTGTGAAAATGATTTAACGACGGATAATCTCTTAGTCTGTTTCTACGTTCCCCTCATTAGACTTATCTATCTTCTTTATTCAACTGTCAGGTGTTGCATAGTAAGACTAAGTTTATCACAGGTTTTCCTTGTGTCCCCAATTTATAATTTGGAAATATGAAGAAATGAGACATAAAATCGTGTTCTATATTACAAATGACACAAACATTTATGTCTCTACACTCTTGATAATATCAGCAGTCTCATAATGATTCATGGTGGGGGTAGGGCGCTTGGGGTATATTTTAAACTGTCAACTGATGAAAGCGTAGAACTATGCTCGCGTTGCATCGTCATATAGCTCCCATGGCCCTTCCTCAATTGGAAAACTATACTTTCATACTAGACTGTAAAAACAGTTGAGTCAGTTTGACCCTAAAGTGGGTCAGGAGGGAACTGACTAAAATTATTGGGTCAAATAATGACCTAAATAAGACTTCATTTGATACAAAGTGGGTTATAATTTGACCCAAATATTGGTTCAGTTCCCTCTTGACCCAAATGTATTTAGAGTGTACATACTGCCAATATCCTCAGCAACAAACTATAAATATTTCTCCACGAAAAAAGTTTATTCACTTATCTACTTTGCCTAGTTCTCTCAAAATTGGTGCCTATTGAAGAGAGCTATTTTTATCGATACACTAAAAATGTTTCCATAACGAGAGGGGCAAAGTTGCTTTGAGGTTCCCATGTGCTGTAGTTATCGTTTTTGTGGATCTTAAAACTATAATAGACCTTCAAGAAATATCTTTGTTTTTAATCTGCAGTTGTGTTCCTAAAGGTAAATTTCATCGATCATAACGGTGTCTTTATCAGAATCGTCAATAATAATTATTTTGTGCTTACGCAATAAGCCTACAGCATTCCTGAACAGATACCGCAAATTTACCGTAATCGCCAAGAGACGAAGTGTGAGAAAGAAATTGATATCCTAAAGTGGCATTTTATTCCATTTTGTGAGAAGTAAGACCTTTTGCCGAATTTGGCTCAGACAAGTACTGCCTCATGCATGTAAAGTTGTAAACATATTATTGAACAATACTGGTTTAGCTTGTCAATAACGGTTCGATTGTATGATACAAAATTCGGTAACCGATGAACAACGATTTCGGTGTAACCGTCCAGAGGTTAGTCCAAAATGGGTGACATAATAGAACAGGTCCATGCAAACTAATTATTGACTGAAGTTAATTCATACACTGACAGTATCGGTTCGATTGTGTGATGCAAAAATTTGAAAGCAATAAACACCGATTTTTTCCGGTATAACCGGCAAAAGACTACATCAAAATGTTAACATGAAACATAAGTATAACGATGGTAGACACCAACAGTACATCAACGGTATAAAAGACCTACACAAAGTGTAGAGAGAACGAGTTCAGATCCGTAGTCAGCTGGTCTTGAAATCTGACGAGACAACCAGCAAAGTGATTCTTTTTTGGGTGTTCATTTGTACATCTGCATCAAGTATACAAGTACACCAGGGAGTTGATATCAACACCCAAGACATAATCATAATAAAATTATTTAATTTGACATAAATTAGGTAATAAAAGCTTCATTTGTCATATTATACGAAAGCGAAGTAATCTACCAAAATATTATGACGAAGGGAACACTACCCTATACTCAGTCGACCATTCCACTACTACGTCAATTGATGGAACGGAAAGATGACAGGGGAGTTTGGTCATTTACCTACGGGAACTTGTCACAACGATTGTTCAGTACTGCATTATCATTTTCAAGCTTTCGAATTTAGATTAAATATTTGCCTGTAATGAAAGTCAACTCTTCCTTGCATGTTCTTTTGTTTATTTTTATTGATTTTTTGTCCACTCTGTATGTTTAACGGGTTTCTTACATATTTATGATATGGTTCATTCTTGGTCGTTCATTTATTTATTTATTCAATTCGTTATTTTTCCTATCTGTTCATAACACATTGCTTACTTGTGTGTTTTCATTTTTACCCGCTGTTTTTGTATTTTCTCTAAACTTTATTGCATATTTCTTCCTGTTTCGTTATTGTATGTAGTAAGTCATTCTTAGTTTATTTTATTCACGTATTTTCCTGTCCGTTAATTGCCTCTTCATTCCCTTTTGTTTGCCATCATTCCATTCTAACTTGTTTCATTTATTTTTTCTCCATATTTTTTTTATTGTATGTTTGTTTTATTCTTTTGTTTTATTATTTTAGTTCATTCTTGTTTCATTTTGCTCCTTCATTTTTCTCTCGTTTATTTCCTTTTCCTTCCTTTTTGAATAATTATATTACTTCATTCCAGCTAGATCCATTTGTCGATTCATCTCTTTCTACGTTTTGTTATATCTTTCAATATGTTTTTCTTTCTTTCTTTTTCCATTCTCATTCTTGTTTCATTCTGTTCATGTATTTCCCTGTTCATTAATAACATTTTTTGTTTCTTTTGCCTTACTTATCTGAAATACCTTATTTCATTCTAATGCCATTTTTTCTTTCTCCGTTTATTTTTTACTTCTTATCTTTCACTTCTGTATGGTTTCTTTCTTTCCTTTTATTGTCATGATATAGTTCTTTCTTGTTTCTCTTTAATCTGTTGCCTCGTGTATTACTTCTTCTTGTTTCTTTTTGTTTACTTACATTATTTATTCTCGTTGTTTTCAGAGCATTATCGTCTGAGGTGCCTTTTTTTCTAACCAATAAAACGAACGGCATGTTGCAGTGTTACGTTACAATCACTGATAAAATTTAATTTCAGCACAATGTAACGTTGTAACAGTGCCAAAAGACTGCCTACAGTTGTCATGTTGAAATTGAAATCAAATTATTTGATTAGTTTTGTTGGGTTTTAACTTTAAATCGGTTTCATCATGACTGGCTCGTAAGAATAATTTATTGATTTCATTCTCGAGCTGGCAAGATGGCAACTCGGACAGTTGAGTAATATATAACCAAAGATAAAGTATATTAATAGTTACTACATCATCTGTTTCAAGGATACGTTGAAGCAGTGTTAAACTTATCATGCCTATTCAGTTGGTTCTACAGTAGAGATTGCACATCAAATAAAGCATACCCGAGACTGGATTGTTTGGAGGGCAATCTGGACTCAACCTTTTATTCCTGCAAGTATTTTCCCTTGTAGGCCTAATGTGTGTTAGCATATCAATCTTTTAAGATCATTATTTTAAGCAAACAGTCACACATAACAATTTCAAGTAATTTAGCGAACAGCTCATAAGTTTTTACTACCAGTTAATACTCACAGTAGAAGATCATTTAAGACCACCCTTAATACATCTACAGGCATCATCAATTAGTGATTATAGCGCACTTTTCAGAGGCAATTTTCTGATTATCGTGCTTGTTTTATCACCGCTAAGTGTGTCTGAGAGCGCCCTCCATTAGGAAGGCGCAGCGGAATGTGAAAATAAGGTGAGTAAGACGCCCCAACAGAATGACAACATTCTGATAAATGTAGTCAAACACACAAGGATTTTGCACGATTTAATTTTGTGATTTGTTTGCGGAACTCGCTGATGCGCCGTTGATGAGGCCCGTGCCATTCATCATAACCTTGTCTCTGCGTCTTGTCTTAGCAGTCTCCATCTCATTAACTTCGGAGGATGCATCAATGTCGAGCCTGCCCTGATTGAACGGATTTCAGCGTTTGTTTGAAAACCTTGTTCCGACGAAATATATAAATATAGTCAAACGTTTATTATTTCTTTTCGACGCAACACGGCGCTTAATACTTTCTGTAGACATAATCCGTTTAAAATTACACACCGGGCGGTGGATGGAGAGCTGGGGGATCGATACAGCGAGATGGGGATGACGTTTATGTGTCTCCTCCTGAAGATGAGTTACATCATCTTCCGAAATAACTCTCCTCTATATTCTTTTTGCTCCATCTTCATAATACATGTAGAAGTTTCATCAGGGTACAACACATAAACAATTTCCGCGGAATGGAGTTAGATATTTCACAGCCATTTTTTGCATTTTCTTTTTTGTTTAGTAGACAACGATAACTGTGTCTAATCTAATATAAACGGTTTAAAACTGCAACCGATTGATAGAACTTAAAAAGGCTCCTCGTATTTCAAAGACCAGGAATTCTGCTTAAGTGAAATAAAACTTTAAACCGAATACGAGCAGGAATTTACACCTCTGAGCCCCGGAAAGGGGTCGGAGGAAGGGAAGACCTTCCGTATTTAAAACAAAAGCTTTACCTCTTCAATTTGAGTTAAAGAAGAGTAAAATTCTACGACGTCGAATCCGTACTCTTTTATCAAATTTTGACCATAAGCTCGTGATTAACCAATATGTAATTGATGACGGTTAACAGATAACTTTCAGGCAACCGATAAAATCTTTACTCTCATCTCATCATAACGTCTAGACGATGTGATGTGTGTGATGTATCATTGTGATAGTGTAACAGACTTGCGAGTGTGCAATATCAGGAGCAACAGCTCAAGTACAGTGCCTCTGATTGTTAGTTCATGTAACAGACTTTTAGTGTGAGTACAATGTCATGAGTAACTGAAAAAGTGTAATGTCTCTGATTGCCAATACATGAACCAGACTTGTACTGTGAAGTGAAAGCAATGCCATTACTACGAGTACAAGTGTAATGTGAATGATTGTGAGTACATATACACCAGACTTGAGTACCATGTCATGAGTATGATTGCAAGTTTAATTTCTCTGGTTGTGAGTTACCTACATGTATCAGGCTCGTAGTGTGAGTACAATTATGGGTACAAACTTGTGTAATGTCTCTGATTGTGAGTACCTGAACCAGACTTGAACCGTGATATGAGAACATTGTCATTATTGCGAGTACAAGTATAATGTGTATGATCGTGAGTCCATGAACCACACTTGCACTAAGAGTACAATGCCATGTGTATGCCTTCAAGAATAGTGCCTGTAGTTTCCAGTACACGTATCAGACTTGTAGTATAAGTAAGATATTTGTAACAGTGCAAGTGTAGTGTCTCTGTTTTTTAGTACGTTTACCAGTATTGTTATTCCCAACGAGTGCAAAAGCTTTCCTAAGCTGTACTTTTTGAAAATCTGAGAACACGAGTTCAAGTAAGAGTATGTATCTCAGCATGAGTACGAGAAGGCCCTTACGTTTTCATGATTCGAGTATGTAATGTAGATTTATTAAGGGGTAGAATAATGAAAATATATTTTGCTGTGCTCTTTAAGTGGTGAATAATGATAGTTGGCTATAAGTGGTAAGTTTGTTATGCTTTCGAGATTGAAAGCGTTGCAAAAAGGGAGTTGTCAAATTGCAAAGGAAGTTCATGATACGACTAATGTGAAAGAGAAAAGAAGGAAAGGGAACTTGTGGCACCGAACAGGAATCTGGTCAAAAATTTGACTAGATCCGGGTCAAAAATGAACCGATTCTGATCATTTCTGAACCAAATCTAGTCAAATAATTGATCAGATTTCTGTTCGGTGCCCCTCTGATCAGATTCGGTTTAAATCTGACCAGACCTTACTTAGAGTGTACATCTATAGCAAAAATGAACATTTGTTTAACTTCACGGTATGGAAAGCGTCATCCTTGCCCTGGCAAAATATGTATTTAAGAATTGTGGAGGGGATCAAGTCTGATTTCAATATAACGTTCATGTGAGAGAAATTAGGATACCGTAATACTCGTAAGAAATCTTACAATGTCTTCACTCAATTGCCTAACACAATGTACTTTATGCTACGTTAGACCTACACTAAACAACAATATACTTGTAGGCTGTATTATTCAATAACGTTTGCCTCGCATTTAAATCACATTAGTATAGAAATGTTGGTATATCTAATTCTTTATGTATAAATATATTTCATAATTGAATGCCCGCAGAACGAGAAAGGATAACTTATATGTTCAAAAACTACCTTTCATTGTACACTAAAAATCAGCCGAAATGGGCGAACCTTAAAACCTAACTCGACTCAATCATACCGTAGTAATATAGCCCAAACTACAGCGCCAGAACAAAGACCTTTATCTGCATAATGTTTTCAGCACACGTTTACTTTGCATTCAATTTTAGTTATGTGGAACACGCCAAATTTGATTATCTTGAGATGCAAACTCGGCCAGTGAGCCGCCTGACGATAAAGCTTCGAGAATTTGAGATGACACAAATTTCTTCCGTCTGTTTTTGTGTTTTTTCTTTTCCTTTTTCGTGTCTTTTGTGTGTGTTGCGTGTTTCTTTAACTCGTTTCTGTTTTTGCCTTCGACGTTTTTTTGGTGTATATATTGTTATTATTGTGATAAGTAATTTATTTAGTCCCTAAATATCATCAGGTATTAAGGTCTTTATATTCTTTACTTCAGTCGTTCTCATTTTGTTTTAGATTTCATCATAGCGAAGGATTCAACTCGGAGATGTCTGCGTCACGTGAGGGATACTCGGCTGCGAAGACGCCGAAGAATAATCAGAACCTTGCTGTGTTATTTCGAGGTATCTCTGGTATTGTATTTTGGGAAAAAGTGCTTTTCTTAGTTTGGATAAAAACATCTTTCTCATTTAAAGTAACTAGGCATGTATATACGTGTGTACAGTACAAACGTTAATAGAGAAGAAAAAAGCCAGTGAGCCACAACTGGAAAAAACGTCGTGGCCGGTTCGACTTGGACCAATTGGTTAGAAACTGAGCAGTAAAAACCTCATCTAACTAACTAACTTGAACAATAGCAAGATTTCGTCTATAGATCTTATGCATATGACGTCACAAAACAGAAAGTGTGTCTTCCAATGGAGGCAAGCCGGCATCATATCAACAAACAGCTGAATTTGTGCACCGGTGGGGTACGCGCGTAAGTATTCTACGCGCCCGTGCAAAGTGTACTTCGTGCGTGCAGTGTTTTTCAATGTTTGCCTCCAAACTGATGTCGCGAAATATCAATGCATAAGATCCATAGGAGGAACTACCTGTGTATAATGATCCAAAAGAATGCGAAACTTATCTCAATTTCTGCTAAAACCGGCTGTCATAGGAAAAACAGCAGCGGCTAGTGCACAGCTATGAAACCTTTTGTCTGTCACACAAGTGTAATGAGTGTCATTGTCTGGCATCATCCCCATGTAATAGCATTATCAGTATAAAAGTTTAGGCTTACGAAACAAATTCGTACGAGGGTTGTTTTTCTTCAACCTAAGATCCAAATTTCGGTTTTCAAACTACCCCTTCGAGTGAACCTAATTGCTCACTTTTACACAAATTGTAGAATTTTACCTTTCACGGTTTAAGCTTCATAATAAACACCACCGACTGTTTTAATCACTTAAGTGAATTCTAACCTACATTCTTTAGCCGATTCTCTCGTAGTGCAACCCGATCATCGATACGGAATTTTGTCCCCCCAATCGAAGACCACATCGCGTGCATTATTGACTCAGCGTTCGTTGTCTACACAAGACGAAATAAAACGGCGTGAATATTTTTATCATTGAATTGCAAGTTTCGATCGGTTTTCGCTGTTCAAACAAGCGCGTACGAGATTTGATCTGCGGCACACGTTTCGTGTCCGGCCTGATGGGGCTAGATTTCGCTTCCTCTCAGCCGAGTCCGATCACGCCGGAAACTCAAATCGGTCGTTGATGAGCATCAAACGTGTGTTCACTTGTACAATAAGCGTCCCCAAACTCTCGTTTGTCTCTCGTCAAAGACTAGCTAGCCAAAGAGAACAGAAGAGAAGAGATTCGGTCTCTACTATCTAACTCTTTCTTCAAAACACGTAGGGTAATTCATTCTGTGTGATCAGATCCAAGTTGCTTTATTTACCTAAGCCTCGTTGTATAGGGTTGAGTGTGTGTACACAGAGGCGATGGAGACCGCAAAAATTAGATTTTAATGTGAAAGATGCACAGTGTACAATGTGTATCCAGCAAGCACACGACAGACCAATGTTTGCTATCGCATTATAAAACGGTCGTCTATGCGATGGCTTTCAAAGCCTCTATGCAAGTGTCATTTTTGTTAAGTCGATGGGTTTTTGTGTAGAGAATTCAACTGGTACTTGCAAACTTGTTTGTGCAAGAAGTGTCTTCTATTGTTAAACGAAACGACTGTTTTACGAGTCTTCAGAGATTAAACTAGTTTTTCATGTTCCACGATCAATCCTAACAGATCAGTACAATACGGAACGTTTTGTGTTAAAAGTGTCTGTCAAACTTTTCTTTTATAAGAAGGGTGAGGTAGGAAAATATAATTTAAACTTAAACACAGGAAGTTAGATCTATAACAAGTTGTCAGCTTGAATGAAAGAAGATATCCATTGGAAAATCAGCAAACGCAATGCTTAAGAATACTCTTCTCAGTTGTTTAATTATAATAGCCGAAAGCGTCACTCGAGAGGTACTTCACTTAGCATTGTCACGTGGTAAACATGGTACCTTGGTAATGAGATATTATTAAGTTGAAATATGCTATCTTCCTGTACACTTAGACTATATTTCAAATCCTAACTGTATATTTAAAGGGCAAATCTCATCATCCCAGACAGTATCCAATTCTCCCAACTATGCAACTTGTAGCTCCTCCCATAACTGTATAAAGCTCCTCTTTGTGCAGATACAAACCTATTTTATTGCTTAAGGCCATGTCCAGGTGAGCATACAAGGCTATAATGTGTAATCCAACCACTCTCTCTGCATTGTGTAGAATATGAGCTACACTGCATCCTTTGAATTTTTAAACTTTGCTGTCAATCAAAGAGCAGTAACCAACCGAGAATTTTGATACCCCCATACTAAAAGTATACTTTGGAGTGACGAGTCACTGTCTTTAAGGGTAGTTTGTTACTGCTTTAGAAATAAGAAATATGTTCAAAGGATTTCATTGTGAGTTTGGCATTTTTACTTGTGGAACGATCTTTAACCCGTTACTACATCTCATTTGATTTTTAATCTAAATTAAATCCGATCTTTTCACAAACTTGTTTAATATTTTGGTCTTAGTTAGTATGTAAAGCCGTTATAGAATAACCCAGTGTCCTCAATGTGTTACTACTGCGTAATTATTACGTCTTGACATAATCTAACAAAAGTGTTGCAATTTTGCATCGTGCAATGAAAAAATTGAAATAATAAAAAGTATGGAAATTAAGTAATGAAAAATAAACGCCCATACACTTATATCTGAATCAACATTACTGGCACAAACGAAAAATTCTTTCCGAAAAATTAAAAAGAGAACATTAGGAAATGTGAATGGACGGAAATATTTTTGACGGTTTGTGTACGCGACGAGAATCGAGTCTTCAGAAAATTAAGTTTCGGTAAACCGTTTCCCATTATATCAACGTCACGTCTTCATCAAAACGGCGGAACTCACGAAACAGCAATATGAAAAACATTTTTAAACTCCTAATCAAGCGATCGTAGAGGTATAAGATTGATTTTGTGTGCGTAACAAACTGCGCATGATACACCCGAATCTGGCATTGAATGATGGTTCGCCAGACACCTCTAACTGGCACCTTTCAGCGGTCTAGGCCTTAACTTTTCGACAAATCCCTTGCAAGCGTTCGTCGATGTAATCCTTAGAGCTGTGATTGGTTTTTCGTGATTTACGTGGCTATCAATGTTAGACATACACACATCTTTTTCACCGAGAAATTAAAACCTCTCGCTGGCTATATCGACTGGGAAGTCTACAGTGCTAAATGGTCCAGCGCGACGAGCAGTTCTTGGATAACAAGGAAACACGTGCGGGAAGCCCTTATAACGTAAATATTGCTTACTATCCGCTCGTATGTCAGTGGCAGTAATAAGAAATTATTGTTTTGCGCGTAGATGAGTTCCAGAGAAAGTATAAACAGTGAGCGAGCTTTCATTACACCAAGGGCAATACGTCACGCAAATTGGCGAAGGGTTTGCTCAATTTTCGTCTTCGGTCGAGCTTTAGTCTTTGAGGTAAGACATGTCGCTCAAAAGACGTGCTTCAGAATTTTAATGTGTGTGACTTATCACTGGCCGATTGGAAATATTCAGACGAAACGGTACAGTTATTGTATTTTCGTGAAAGCTCGATTTGGTTAAATTTGACCATGTAGGATAGAAAACGGCTGCAGTCGTCCTAAAGGCTAAGCAACCTTTTTCCGTACTTCATACTTGATTTTGGTGTTAAGATCGAAATCTCAACTATAGTGGGAGGGTGGGGTTCAGTGCGTAAAATGCCACGCCATGAACTATAATCGTCCAATATGCTTTATATGTACGGGAACTGTAATGTATAGTCTACACAGCACACCAGAAGCTCTTAAAAAGATTTGGGAAAGGAATGATTGATTTAACTATTAATACTCACACGTCAAAGTCATATACTAAGAATTGTGTAAATATAGTGCAATCAGTGGTACTAAGATGCTTAATTAAGTAAACGGCTTTAAAGAGCTTGTAAATGGTTTTTCTTCTTCTTCTTTCAATTCAAAAGATCCTTCGCTTTTTCGCCGTCAGTTAAATTCTTTTATGTAGGTTAAAAGAAACAGCAAATGTTTTCTTCATCGTCAACCAATGCTGTTGTAATGAACACATCACAATTACTTTACTTGTTCGCTGTTTTAATGAATGCAATAGCGGCTAGGTTGTATAAAATTTACACAAATTTTTGCACTGTACACACGTAAATGGGGAGCAACTATAGACGAGATGGTTAAGTCCGACATATGTTTCAGAGCAGTACAGACGAGACCTTTGTGCTTCGGGTGTCCAAGACCTTCTCTCCGAGTACAAGAACAAGGACTTAAAGAAGGTATCAGTAATAAAAACCAGTGACGACGATACGACTACAAAATTTATGTATAAAAGTAATCGTTCGTCGACAAATACCAGGCGTGGGACTACAAAACTAAGAGAATGAATAAAACCGCATGATACAAAGCACAAGTGGCGGGTACAGAGATACCAAGAAGATGACTTGGATATCTTGAGTTCATGTGAAGACGGACAAATCCAAACTCCCCCCCCCCTCCCCCACCATGGTTCAAGATCATTTTACAGTTTGTTGCTGTTAATTTTTAGCTGCCTAAATAGCAGGAAATGATTTCGTAAGACAAAATGCCCATTTTACCCTGTGTTTCCTATCGCTCTTGATTTCGTGAGATTTGAAGCATTTCTATGATACCAAATAAGGTTGATATAAATTCTCTTGAGATTCACGGAAAATCCCATGAAAATTTACAAGTCTTCGAGTACACCAGTACTACAAGTTTAGGCAGAGGGAGCGAGGGGTGGTGCTGGAATGAGATTGCAACCAAACCTTGGAAAAAGCTCCACCCTGCTCCCTTCTCACCGTGAAAACTTACCACAGCACAATTTCGTAATCTTCATGCCACTTTAATCCTATTCCTTCTTTTAGAGGGACAATGACCCCGCTCTTCATCATGATATTTCACATCAATCTCACTGCTACGCATAGGTTTAAACATCTTTACAAGTTGTCATTAGAATATAAGTAGTAATATAACCATGTAGGCCAATCAGAATGCCATAAAAATCGTTTTCACCTGTTGATGATAACCACGTGATGTAGGTCACAGGTCGTGAAGACACCTCATCGAATTCTCAAGGTATCGAATACTTAAGTATATCTCAACTTCAACACTGAAGCGTAGGCAACATGTAAGGTAATTTACCTTACCATCGTTTTGTTTATTTCATTTCGCGTGCATGTCTTACGTTTTTAACAGCTTAGACTTATTTTCCAATCTTGAACTCTGGTATCCAACTAGGAAACGAACTCTCTCTTCCTCCCTATCTCAATTGGATCTTTATACTTTCTTACTATTCATAAAAAAGGTATGGAAGATTAATGAACAACAATGTACGCATGTAACGAGCAATAATTTCTTATCGCACTTGATAACCATTGATTTGCAACGAAAGCACATCTTCCTGAGACACTTACGCATCAACAGAGAAAGTTTATGAAAGCCATAAAAACCGGTTACGAACATACCTTGTTTTGGTTAGGCGGTCTACTTTCTCCCTAGCATTTGTATACACTTTCATTGGAAAAGATTAAGTAAAATGTATTGATACAGTCTCCAGTATCGACTTGCTGCACTTTTGTGAAGGTGAAGTGATGTTAGAAGACACATACGCGCTCGAAGCCCTACAGAAATTGAGTTTGTAATTATATAAATCTTTCTAATCTAATTTTAAAGATACAAGGTCGCGTACAGTACGGGACAGCGGCAGCCGTGCTTTGGCGCTAAGCTGTGAGCCATCCTAATTTAAGACTAACCTGTGTGAAGCATGTAACAGCGTATAATGCAATAAATGGCGCGTACTGCCTTTTGCAAGCAAGTGCTGTGCACTGCAGCGGAAGATGAAAGATTTCTCCATAAGCGAAACCATCTCAATCTATTTCTACACGCAAATGGTATAAGGTATACATCATCGCAGAGGCCAAACGCAAATTATGTTACAAGCCGCATCGCGTGTTTCTTATTTTCGTGTAGTACTCTGAAGCACATAAGTGTCCCTTATAACGATATCAGTTTGTTTTCCGAAATCTGAATTGTATCTGTGTTTTTCATCCCGTGAAATCTAGGCAGATTACGATGAAATCCCCTTTCTTGTTTGTACAAGTCTAAATAGTTCCACGCAAAGTGTTTTTCAACAATCTTAAAATATGCTTATATTTGTTTTAAGCCGAAATGGCTTACGCTCAAAATCGTTCTTCTTGAGAAAATTTGTCTTTAAGGACATTCAGTAGTTAATCAACTCGCGCCATCAAACGATAGCTCCCAGTCTGCAAGCATATCTTCATTGGATATAAAGACACCAGAACCAGTTCACTAATTTGTCGCGCGACACAACATAAGTATATCATTGACTATATTATCCTATCATTCATGTAGATGGAGCACTACACACTGGCAAGACGTTTCACTTGACAACTAGATGACAAGAGTTTAGGCAAATCTATCAAACTTCTTCTCATCGACCTCTCTGAAAAAAAGCAGGGCTAGATTCGCGGAGACGAAAATCTAGAACTGGTTTAAGAAGACAGTAACTGCTCTGTAATCTGACGCCATTTTGTTTTATCTTCTAAAAGTACATGGAGGGACGCTGAAGTATGAAGGCATGTGTAAAGCAAGTAAAATCAAATTAACGGTCACATTTGAGAATGTAAAACCTGTTTGGAGCGAGAATCAATGAAGTTTTCTCACCAAAAAGGGAAAAGAGTAGAAAGAGCTATCATAAGTTTGCAAATAAAGGGTATTCTGGCATGCCTTTCCTAGAAAATAATGGTAGCACTGATAAGTTACGCTTTCATGTTTTCGGACCACACGAATTTGTAATCTAATAGTTGAACAATGACCCTAATAGAATAGTTAACTGAAGAATAAACAAAACTAGAACATCAAGTTACCTGGACCATCAAAAGGCCCATGTGTAGGCGTTTGGGCCCTGTTCATTCCCCCTTTTTGTAGCTATATAGTCAACAAGGGAAGTTGCATTATTTAATCTTGTAATACGTCTCGAGGTGAGCCATCTTGTTCTGTCGTTTGTAAGTTTTAAGTTTTTAAATTGTGGGATTCAATTCACTGTAACATTCAATAACGACGTTGGCCTTCAATTTGTTTTGAAGTTTAATTACGTTGTGACATTCAATGTTGAAATGGACATTTAATTTCTTGTGACGTTCAGTTTTCCTGTGACATTCAATTTGGTCGTGACGTTCAATTTTGTGATATTCGAAACTGACGTTGACATCACTTCCGCTGTTGGCATTCAATTGGTTGTGACATTCATTAAATTTTCACCCTATATCTAATTTTGATGTGGCATTCAATTTTGGTGTATCATTCAATATTGACTTTATCATTTAATATTATAACGTTGTTGGCATTCAATTGGTTGCGACATTCCCTTTCATTTGTGACATTCCATTTTATTGTGACATTCAACTTCGTTGTAACAGCCAACTTTGCAGCAATATCTCAATATTGTTGTGACATTCTTTTTTGTTGTGACATTCTATTTTGGTGGAAGAAATAAGATACACTCTTCACTTGTTGACGAAAGAAAACAAGTCTGCTAATGTAACATGTGGCTGTTACTGACTCATACGTGTTGAGGAGTGGATTAAGAGGAATTATTGAAAATCGCAACTACTAATATTTTGGCACTTGCTTATCTCTGCCACTCGTATTTATTTGTGTTTGGAACACGTGTGAAGGCAAATTTACCAGGTAAGAAGTAATTATGATTGACACCGTTGACTACCTGTATAAACACTACTAATTGTACTGTTTCTGTATCGTGAAAATGCACCATAAGTCAAAATGCGTATCTTCGTGTTCATTGAACGTGCACGTTAACACTCGTCTGTTCATCCAGCGTGTGGAGTCAGGGAGAGGTTGAGCGCATGGAGAAAAAAAAATATTGCGATCAAGAATGTTAAACATCAAGACGTTTTACAACGCATATTAAAAGATTAATAAAAGGATGATGAGTGCTCGCAAAATCACTTGTTTACTTTGGAAACTACACTAGAAAAATATGGTGATATCAAGGCTATGTACGAAACGACGGTTAATAAGAGATCAGAATTCATAAATTATGAGAGGGAGATATTCTCGGCAGTAGACGCGTATGCGTCATCACAAATCCCATCAGATTTGGCGAAAAACGCCCCAAAGGCTCTCCTGCAAAACCTATCGAAGTTGGTTAAGAAGAAGCTTACTAAATAGACACTTCACGTCGTGTCGCGTTCGGCCTGATACCGCCAAGTGACGTTTTCAACGACTGTTTCCATCGTTCTCCACTACAGGGTAACTCTGCTACGCCATGCATCTTTGTCAACTAAATTTGAATTTAATTGATTTAAACCTGAAGTTTATGCTACTGCGTATTTCTATCTAAAATTCGTTTTGCAATTTCTGCCTTAGCAAGTTCCACTCCCCTTGAGTTTCTTCAATTTTTATTTCATTTTCGTTCCTGTAGCTATTCCATTCTTCTCACGCCGTTCGCGTTTTCCCCGCCGCGGGGAACATGTTACATGTCTTATGTATACATGGTAGTACACATCAATTGCAGGTCCTCCCCACGTTCATGATGGCGCACGCTTTACCCGCCGGGCAACATGAATTAAATCTTTCTCCCGTGTCGTTCTTGTTTTTGAACGAGAAAGGCGAGACGAGAGCGTACTTGTACGTAAAGTGCACGGGAACTTCGTCGTGTATATTATTTGAAGTGCTGTTAGCGTGTAGATTAACATGTAACTGTATAGATGAAGAACGTGCTACACCTAGAAGATGGTCACGAAATATAATAAGTCTTAAAGAAACGAGTTTCATCTGCCCATTTCTGTCATCTTTTTAAAAGTTGACCTCTGTCAGTGTAAAGTATAAGACAAGTAGAGAGAATACGTCACGTAAAATACTCTGCGAAAGGTGTATTTGAATTATTCATAATATAGCGCAAGTGAATTATTCCTTGTGAATTTGCCTGCCTGGAAATCATTTTAGGTAACTAATTTAAAAGACTATGTTTCATTGTTAATTGCCTCGTGTTGACGATTAAAACTGCATACAAAAATAGCAAAATGGCTTGTTTCTTTAATTTCATTTGCATATCTTGAAGGTTATGACATAATCCAGGAGTTTTAAGGAACTAAATTCCACGTGAGCATTTTTTTTATCACACTGCCTGTCAATTACAAAAGAGGCAAATGACTTGTACGGTTGGGTTGTATCGAAAAGTTTCGGTTTAGTCAGCCTTATTTATTCAAGATAATTTTTGAACGGTGTTTTGTAACTAGAATATGCATTTTTATAGATAAAATCGAGGTTTGTTTGTACAAGTTTTAGAGGAAGAATTCCACCTAGCTATGAAGTAGGACTATAGTTGTAAATTATTTGTGAAGTTATTCAATATTCTGAAATTGCCCATGATTTTTGTTAATTTTGCTCTAACATAACGAAAAGGTAATGAGAGTAATCCGGTATTAGGAACAGTTTATATTTATACGAGTGATCAAATATTAACTTTAATAAAATCCCATTGTCTCCTGACACGTGGCATCGCACAATTGGGCCCCCTGTTGAAATTTAATACCAGCATTCCCTATCTGAAATCCGGATTAGGTGTCAAGTTGTTCCACCCTAATATAGTCTAGAGCCCCATCATAACAAACCCCAATATGCCTGCAATGGCTTACGTTTGGGAGAACTCAATATCAACTATGCCAGATGATATCAACTAAAGCAAAGGGGGCTAATGTCGCTGCTTAGAATTTCACCATAATCCCTGATCAATTGAAATTTCAAGGTGAACGACATTATTCCGTATGTCGGGCCATCTCCCTTCCTCCCTGGCACAGGCCCACTAATTCCCCACCCCTAAAATTACCCCCACAATTGGAGACAGTTTAAGGGCACATCTATAAGCTTCTATGGACTTACCTTATTCGCCTGTTGTTCCGCCATCTGTTTCATGTACGCGTTTCTCTTTTTATCCTTACACCGTTTGTTCTGGAACCAGACTCGGATGACTCGCGGGCTCAGCCCCGTCATTTCGACTAGTTGTTCCTTCATAAGGGCATCCGGTCGGGGATTGGCGTTGTAACATGTTCGAAGTGTGTGCAATTGTTTCTCGTTCAGTACCGTCCGTACCCTCGTAGGTTTTTCTTGTTTGTGTACATGATGTCTTACTGAACTTCTCGTACTCGAATTATTTTCACTCGTTCTTGTTGCTGTTGGTTGGAAAAAGTAAATAAGTCTCACATAGTTTGGTTCACTGCATCGCTGGGAAAATGTGGCGTATATGCAATAATATTCCTTGTAGATGTTGGCCCAAACGGACCAAACATGGGTAGGAATTGTCTGGGGGAAATTTGTCCGGGGAAATTGTCGGCGTGTGTCCAGGAACCAGTGTTCACGGCAAGCAAAGGCAAGGACACCAAATTGATAAAGTTTTGTCATTAAAACAAAACACATATTGAGTCTGTATTCTATTATTAAGGCGATATTTCTCTGAGCGTGTCCAAAGTGAACTCTGCACAATCTATATTTTTTTTCGTGATTCCTACCTGAATCCATAACTTCTTATCACTAATTCCAAATTCCTTACTTATTCTCACCCTTTCAACAAAAATCAACAGCAAAAAACCTTGCCCTGCCACTTTCCACTCTTCTACTCGTGATAGAGTTTTTTCCCGAAGTCTACGAGTCTGTCTCATAAAGATCCTGCCAAGTCACTTAAGCCCTCTTATCCCCCCTCCCCTATTACATGTAAGTTCCCACAGGTACCTCATATGCGTGGCATTTATGCGTGAGTAAAATTTGTAAGAAGGAAAACACTATAGATTATATTTTCTTTATCTTCAAAACCTAGCTACAAAGTCTAAACGGCAAAAATATGTCAACCAAAAACGTGAAACAAGAGTGAAGTTCTCTCCCCATTTCTCTGCTTCACTCAAAACCGAGAATGGCCAACTTGTCACTCTACCGTAACTTCACGTTAGATGAGTTCTTTTACAGAAAATGCCTAACTGTTGAAGCCATTCGTATAGGCCTAGGCGCCGGGGAGGAGGGGGGCTTTTTGTTGTAAATCCCCTAGTTTTTATTAGGTTCAAATTTCCCTAACCTGTGATGTCAGTTTCGTTTCAGATGCTTTTTAAGGGTTTAATGAAATGCCCCTCCAAGTAAAAACTGGTCCCTCAAAATATGCACACCTGGTTACGGTAATGCATTGGTATATGAATGTATACATTCCTGTCAAAAATGATCGACATAGGCCTTCAACAATAACGTAAAATTACGAAATGTATCAATTTCTACCGCTGCAGCAAACACAGTTACGACTGACTACTCGTGTAACGTCACGGTGATCAATGGTCAACGTTGTGACGGAGCTTAATTACCACAAGAGCATACCGATTGCTACATATTTAAAGCCACTGACTTCGTTTCCCGTCAACAACAAAGGCATAACAAGCCTCGAGTGAGATCTCAATATAAAACGAAGCGTCGCTCTATTGATCCCGTCAGATCATTAAAAATGACGCAAACCAACTTAATTGAATTATTTTCTGCCCAAGGTATCTCTGCTCCAATCTGGTTTTTATGGAGTCTTGAGCTTCAAACACATGGGACCCTTTCCCCCGGTCGAGGAGAAAGTCTGGAATTTTGCTGAGAAAGAAAATCGTCTAGTATTTGTCTGATTGTTGGAAGGAAATCATTAAGCTGAGGAAACTACTCCCATCTCTCAATCACCCTTTGGTATGCATGGAATAATAAAATTTCGTTATTTGTTGTTTCGTGCGTAAAGACCCTTCAGTTCAAGGGTCGTAAAAATAAGAGTCAATAAAAACGCGAGATCCGTTAAACTTGTGTGAAAAGTCTAAGAGATGTATTGTTGAGCAAGTATCGTGGAAATTGTTCATCTAAAAGACAGACGTAACGGGTAAAAATTCTGTAATTCAGGAACCAGGAGATAAGAATATATTTTACATTTGACAAATTATTCGGTTAATCACTGTGTTTTACATTGTGTCTCTAGAGGTTATGGTAAAGCTTCTTTTTTACCCCAGTCCAAAGATTTCTGGGAGAAAATTTTTCAATCAGGGTTAGTTAGTTAGTTAGTTAGATGAGGTTTAACGGCCCAGTTTCCAACCAATTGGTTCAAGTCGAGCCGGCCACG
>WURT03000030.1:1650028-1674217 GCA_009936505.3 Holothuria glaberrima
ATATATTTTATCCCGATATATCATAACTTTGGTCACGTCACTGAGTTCTGGAGAGTCGACCATTTTTTCTAATTCTACGATACATTGGTATCTTGTATATCCTGACATATCATCACTTCTGTCACGCCACTGAGTTCTGGAGAGTCGACCACGCTTTTTAATTCTTTAAAAATGATGGCTCTTGAAGTATAGAATTCCATTTTCAGGTAATGCTTCAAAATGTTACCTATTCGAGGGAGAGCTAATGATATGCAGGAAGTATTTACAGTGAATAAAAATGAAAGTAAGAAGGAACTAAACAAACTAAATATTTTAATGATTAAAAAGGCTGACAAGGTTTAAAGTTAATATTATCAAATTCTGGCAAAATTTACCCAGTTTGAACTTAAACGTTTTTTACTAAGCTTTTTTTCTAGTGTTTGCTTCAATGACGGTCCTTTGAAGTTAAACCAGGGGGAATTGGGAAAGATCTTTCACTCTCAGTCAAAGTCTTTCCTTTTTAATGATGGAAGCTAATCTTTCTTTTCTTTCAGCCTCCCTCTTTAAAAACAATTCTTGGCCTAATGTGTTAACGACAGATAGGGTATTTTATCTCGGAAAACAACAGGTATACAGTCTGAAGTATGGCTTTACCATCCATATGGTGTTGTTCAGCATACACTTTCTAATATTACAATTCCATTGGTCAACAAGTAAGTCATTTACCGTATATTACATGTGTATTTTAGTGCGATGGTTGCAAGACAAGAAGTATCGTTATAACTAGAGGGTATCGTACGAAAAGCACCAAAAAAACTTTACAAATTCTCACCTCCTAGTGAAGTGCTCAGTTGTGAATAAATGAAAAGTTTTCATGATGAGCTTGTTAATATGTTGTTTTCATGGTTTCCCTTAAAAACAAGCTTTCAAAATGAGGTTGTTATAGGGCAGCAGCTCCACATCATTTGGTCTGTCTTCGTAGTTAACCTAAGCTCTTGATACATTTAACCATTCGGCATGTTACGAATATCTGGGTTGTTTTCGGGATGTTCCAAATAACCTACTCCGAGTTTTCAAAGATCATGGAAAGTATTTCCCGGATATAACAATTGAGGATTGTCTTTTGGAATGCACCTCTATTAAAATGGCTTATTTTGGGTTAGAAAAACGAATATGTGTTACTGCGGTAACCCTGGGACCGAATAAAACAGGTATGGTCCAAGCACTTACTGCGACAATTCATGTACAGGAAACGTCATCCAAGTTTGTGGTGGTCAATTTGCAATTGACATCTACGCAACAGGTAGGTTACCATGAAAGTAGCTTTATCTGTCAACTTTTTATGTATAGAACTGAAAAGGGGTCCACGGATTGTGCAGCTAAAGACTGGTTTTAGTAAGACTTTTTTTCATTAAAATATTCACTTACTCCCTACACTGATTTTAAAACAACAGTTCGTTTGAACAAAGAGTTTTTATATCTTTTTCCTTTCTCAAAGCGAAACTTTTGATGATATCTTAAACATATAGTTTGTAATGGTTCTGCTTTTGCGGAGAAGGTCAAATTTACGATTTTGAATCGTTCGAAGTTTGTACGTTACCACGAACAGTTTATCTTATCCCCTTCAGGAGTACTGTTATGCCCTCAACTACATGCCCCAAGATTTGGGAATGTCAATAGAACAGAAGACACAGCTTTGTTTAGTTGTAAAAATGGATATCGTCTGTTGGGTCCACGAATCGTCCATTGTAACAGGTCAACAGGCAATTGGACAGATCACACTGATCCAAAGTGTTACAAGATCAATGGTACTCGATCTAATCAAACGTTAACAGGTAATTTTTTACATTTTAAAGAATTAGATTAACCAAATGATTGCAAAAGGAAGCGCTATATTTTAAAGGAAATAGATGTGTTGGAAAGAAAACTAAAATACAGCAAACCATTGTTTATATTTATTTTCCAGAATTTCAGTATCTTGGTTGTGTCAATGACGTTAACAATGACAGGCTGGGAGTTTTAAATGATCATGGAAAGCTTATTTCTCAACAAACACTCGACCTGTGTTTAATGGAATGTTTAGCACACGGGATGTATTATTTCGGTGTAGAAGAACAATGCTTGTGTTTCTGTGGAGAAAGTGGGACAAACTACAGAATTTATGGCCCTAGTAATGGATGTACCAGTCCCTGTGCTGGAAATAACAAACAAACATGTGGTGGATATCTAGCAACAGAGGTATTCCTCACTGGTAAGTGAACAATGATGAAACTGGGCAATTTTTCAATGGGAATAGCAAAGAAGAAAATTCATTGTGTTACTAGATGAGCGTGAATTCGTAATCAAAAGCTGTTTTTCTACACCCAGTAACATAAAACTGAACTACAGCTTTTCCTTAAAATAAGAAACTTTCGAACACAAATTTTTTAACCATTAAATCAAAAGTAAGGAATCTCGTCTTGTGAGCCGTTGAGATTACCATTAAACGTTAGGGTATTCCAAACAGCAGTGATGGCACACTTTGAATGTTAAGATGGATATCGACTTAAAGGTTCAAAAGTAATTCAGCCCAACTTTTCCAAGATGCCTGGCAAACACCGACGATGAAAATGAAAATGTTGGCAGCGGTGAGCTACGTTTATTAAAAAGAAAAATACATGAAGGACCTTCGATCAACATGGGTGTCTCAATGACCTTCCCGCTGTGTAATTTTAAGCCCATAATCCGTACTGCAGGATAACATTTTTTATATTATGAGCCAACATCTGTAATAAGTTTAGAAAAATATAAATATTTCCAATGAATGTTTTAAGCATTTCGGTATCCTGCATACCGACAGAGTCGACTCCCTTCGGAAAAAATTCCTTTAAGTTACAACTGAAATTGCTCTATCGAGGATAACTGAAGTTTTAAAGTTATGCAATCAACGTTAATTACAATATATATGAGCTAATCTTGCTTAAACCGTAGAGTGAGATCTTTGTAAAACATCCATACCTTAGCATAAGGTTAACATCCAAATTTTAATTTCAACCTAAAAGATTTCCATAGGGTCCAGTGGTTAGTAAATATTCGATTAACATCCACTTCTTTTGTAGGTTTTAGCCAAGATAATGTGTATATCATGAATTTGGAGAAAGATATAATATAAGGGCTCAAATATTAGAAACAAGTAAAGATATAACCGTGTCAAGCAGATAATAATCCATTTTATCCTTTACCTGATTAAAACCGTAAAAAACATCAAAATGCACTTCCTAAGAAAAAATGCCAGTAACATTTTGCTAATGAGTTTGCATAAAAGCGAAGTGACACACAACTTTATAAGTGCATGAAACCTTTACTTTTCGTTTTGTTTTTATGTATACTCTGTTTCTTACTTAAGCCAGAAAGCCGTTAGTTAAGGTTTCTGTCTCCTCAATTCGGTTCGACTCAAAGTTAAACTTAAAAGCCAAAATAGTAATGTCTTTCTGTTAACCTATATTAACTTGGTGTTTTCAGGGATGCTCTGGGGGGGGGAGGGGGGGGAGGGGGGGGAGTTGCCTCACATAAGTATCAAATACAAACATGCTGTGTCTTAACGGTCAAAGCTAAATATTAAAAGCGGTAAAAGAAAGTTCACAAAGTTTTCGTGATAGTCTCTGCTTTATTATAGTAGTAATAGTTTTCATTTCACTCAAAGTAATAATGTAGTTCATTGTTCTCGTTTGAAACGTGTGCTATGACGGTGGGTTATAACAAACAATGCATTTAAGAGATATTTATCCAAATAGTACTTAATTACGTGTTCAAAATATTCCACTTTTTTCACGTAGTAATGTTTCAATAAATCATCACTTAAAGTTAGTAGTCACTACTACTTTTGCGCTTCATAATTTAACCACAATTTCTATAAGTTTCTGAACTTTTGTAATAGCAAATTTTGGCCTGGCATTCCTTTTTCCTGAAAATGGAAAAGGTAACGTATATCACATACATTCCTTTTCATAATGTTGAAATCAGAAATACTTCATAAAAACATAATTATGAAATCCTACATAAGTGACAGAACCCAGGCCGTAAGTATCAATGGCACATTATCATCGAGTGTTCATCTTCCATTTGGTGTGCCACAGGGCTCGGTCCTCGGCCCCATACTATCTACTCTAGATCAGCCATTGGTATTGCTCAGAAACACGGGCTTAATGTACATTCATATGCTGACGACACGCAGTTATATCTTTCTTTTAATTTAGATGATCCTAATGCTGAACATTCCACCCGTCAATGCAATGAAAAATGTATGTCAGACATAAAATCTTGGATGACTACATATAAACTGAAGCCGAATGATGAGAAAACAGAACTTCTTGTTATTACCTCTAGAAACAATCAAACTAAAATCCAAACCAAACAGATGCAAATTGGTAATTCCATCATTCAGCCTTCTATTGCTGCTCGCAATCTTGGTATAATTTTTGACAATACCTTATCTATGGAATCTCATGTTAAGAAGCTCTGCCAAACTGCTTTCTTTCATATCAGGAACATTAATAGTATTCGCAGATGTTTGCCTGATGATTCAGCGGCTCTAATTGTTCACGCCCTTATAACATCCAGGCTTGATAATTGCAACTCCCTGTTGTATGGTATTCCTGATAAGTTGGTCAGAAAGATTCAGTGTGTTCAGAATGCTGCAGCACGGATTTTAACAAAAACTAGAAAACATGATCATATTACACCTATCTTGAAACATCTTCACTTGCTTCCTGTCCGACATCGTATTGAATATAAAATAATGCTTCTCACATGGAAAGCGCTAAATGGCGAAGCACCGGTACATTTTGGAGAACTCCTCAAACTATATTCCTCAGGTCAAATGCTCAATTATTATAATTATTTTTATTAAGTCACCCGCTAATGTCGGTGAAAAGTGTTTTGTTTTCTTTGCCTTAACTGATATTTGGACCTTTACTTCGAAAAGGTGTCAGCTTACTTGCACGGGATGTGTACGTACACTTTGAAAAATTCAAATACTCCTGCGGAGATTATATCCTTGCTGGTTGCTACAACTCCACTTTTAATAGTACATCTGGTTTCTGCAATTGCTTAAGTCTCGAAAACAACACAAATGGAGCTATCTTTGATCGTTTAAATTCGAACCATGCTGGTCCTCTGTATGTAATAGGTTATTGTCATTAAACACATGCATTATGGAAGTAAAATATCAAATGTTCTTTGAACATAGATGTCGACAAAATCCAACTTTATCACCGACACAATGCACTCTTTGTAACTTCTGCCTCCTTTTTTCTCTCCCTCTCAAGCTCCTTACGAAAAAATCTCCAATGATTTCATCTCCAGTCGTCAAACAGGGAGTTCAGAGGGATAAGGAGGCTCCTGTTATAAACCCAGTTAACAGATGTCTATTATTTGATTGCATTAAGAAGACATTGTACGTTCAAATGATTCATTTTTAGGAAGTTATTTAATTGCTCAGGTTAAAGCTGAATCTAGACGTTTTTGCAAGATACCGTCCAGGAAAGGAAAGTGTGCAGAACCCAAACCGATGTTTCTTGAAACTGGTAATGTTTTGTTCAAAGTTTATTTATTAATAGGATATAATATTAATTTTAAAACTTTTTGGCATAAGATCTGGTCGTGAAATTAATTCGGAAAAGCCACTTTTGTTTGTGCTTGGCCCTTTATTTGGCATCACCCGGTATATCTGAACCAATTTAACTTCGACGTTCACGCCATAGTAATAAAGTATTCCAGTATCTACTTCTCTCACCAAAAACACGACTTTTCGTTTAAATTATACACCTAAGCTTTCCCGTATTAAACCTTTTCTTCAACTTTGGTCATTGGGAGATCTTACTCCGGTCGAGAAGGTACTTTCCATAAAACTTGCGCCATTTCTCAACTCGTTTTTTTTTTTTTTTTTGTTCACAGTACTTACCAGTCCGCCCGACCAGTATTTAGATGAATTAGCGTGACAAGATTAAGAGGTCAATTCTTTGTAATGTTAAGGGCACGGGGGATTGAATATGGTATATTCATTTTTTTGCGAATATTCTGAAGACTAGTTGGATAAAAAGACTAGTTGGGTAAAATTGTACGTAGATGACCATGATCCACCATGAAAGCTCCTTTTCAATAACTTTCTGCGTTTAAACGGTAGCTATGTTAGAAATGCCTGTTCTCATGTAACTTTTAAAAAAGTGACTTTCCCGTATCCAATTATTTTATCCGTGGCGTTTGTGATACCTGCGCAGAGTTCAACTTTCATACTTCTCAAAGGGATTTTGCAACCTAATTTGTATTAAATTAAAATTGTATTAAAATTGACAAACGAGTTATTTATTATGGCGTCTGAAGGAAATGCAATGCTTACAAGGTTGGATATCTTTTAATACGAAGGTATAAGAACTTTGGAGACAAGTACAATGTTAGAAAATTCCCTTTTAATTTAAATTATGGTATAACATATGCAATAACCTCTAAACTGAAGACAAATCTGCATGCAAACGGCGGATTTAACTTAAATAAATGCCAACTCTTAAAAATCCAGTTAATAAAAAAGGTCTTCAAAGTTCGTGTACAAGTCTATACTTTCATGTAACGTGCTCAAACCTAAAGCTTTGGTAAAATGGGAAAATAGTTTTCCAGGCAATACTTTATATTGGTCATTTTTAACACACCATTTGCTGTTGCTTGGGATGCAAAAATTCAGTATTTCCAGTCTCGGTACCTACATAGAATTATTGACACTAATTAAACTTATTTTGTATCAACTTGAGATCAAAAACTCCCCTTTTTGTTATTTTTGTAAAGTAGAAAATGAAACTCTTGAACATCACTTTTGGTTTTGTCCTAATGTAAGAAGGTTTGGGGAGGAGTTTTGTTCACTCTGTTTAAGAGAAAATACCATATGCAACGACCTCTTCTAACAAGTTTTAGTTTAGTACTAAAAGTTTTATTTTAAAAAAGCATAACGATGCCAAAACAAGGAGCATAAATATAGATCGTTCTTCAGTTTCCTGTAATAAATTTAGCTAATTTCACTCACATTTATCTTTATTCATTTAGAATGTTCTATGTATATAGGCTACACATCATTCAAGGTCATTTGTTTATTTTTCCTTGTGTAATTGACTACAACGTTGTAAAATTGTATCATATTGCAAACACTTTCTTCTAAAACAATAATGAATTTGCAAATAAAGAGATAACAAAAATAATATAAGCACGGCAATATTACAAAATATTGAATTGAATAGTAATTTAGATTTCAGTACTTGCTAACATGGGCAACTTCTGAAAGATTCTCCAGCTAAAATGCAGTCAATGTTTTGTGTTCATAGTAAATAGTGACAACTTAAGTCACTACATGTGTTAAAGTATACGTTATTCTTAAGAAATTTGTTAAATTAAACACCTGGTTTACGTTCTACAAAGGCAACGCTGTCTCGTAGCAGCTAGGTAAGCTATCGGTTTTTTCGGAACTAGCGTTGAACAAAAACGTTAGCTTCTCTCGCAATATTTGAACGAAAGTGACGTCATCTGATATTTTGCTTAGTTAACGGTAGAACGTAAGCAATACCAAGCGGATGGTCCAGAATTACAATCCCGGTTGCTTTACCTTATCCCGATTTCCCAGCATTTACATTCACTTATTTACACACCTCAACTGCCCTGGGGCATTCTTTAACGGTTATCTTTGTGACCAACGTTTCTGTAGCCTGAGAGAATCTAACACTGATCGACAATTGTGTTTAGATGGATTGCACTCTTTATTACCACTTTTTGGGACAACATGACTTTAAAAGCTGAAACAAAAGAGAATCTTTCGAAGAAAAAGAGCAGATTCATCGGGGTTTCTTTTTTTCTTTGGGGAATTTTAACCGTCATGAGTACATTCCAGAGATTTCAAATACAAGAGTAAGATATAATAATGGTGCTGGGGTTGACCGTTTAACTTTTAAAAAATGTTTGAAATACAGCAGCAATTATGTGATATGCAACATTATGTAAATAATGTTTTAAGGTTGGTGAGAACTTCTGGACCGTTGTGCTTACCATGCGTATTTGTACGGTAAGGCCTCCCCATATTTACATTGATCCCAAATGGGTGCATAAGAACCAATCTTAGTACAAGTGGTATGATTGGTGATTAAAAGCAGGTTTTTGGTGCAACCGTACTACACTAGATCATATATTCACACTTCATCGAGTTGTAGACATGAATCTTAGAAGTAAAAAGGAGAATTTACTTTGCTATTATTGATTATGAAAAGGTATTTGACTTGGTGGATAGAGCTAGTCTGTGATCTAAAATTTTCGGCTTGTATCTTACTTTGAATGTGCTTTGGATGTTCAACACCTATAAAGAGAACGCAAAATCAGCTGTCAGCAAAGATAATGTAGATCCGAATATTGTAAGAGAAGCACACAAGAGGTAACTATACCGAACTTTTAAACGATTTCGAGAGCTTTAAAGGATTGCATGATGTGTCCGCTACGATGAAAAAAGTTCCAATAATGACGAGGTAGAAGTTTTCATTGAATTTTTCACTAAGATAAGAATCATGGATGCTTTTCTTTCTGGGCATGTATATGCGTTATAATTAAAAGATAAATCCTATTGATATTGGAAAAGGTCAAAGGTTATCTAAGGTCGCCGGAGGTGAAAAAACAAAGTTCTTCAAATCTGCTTGTAACACTATATCTCAAGATAGTAATGATGGGAGATTTCCATGTTTGGTACGTACCTTTGTCATATGGAGTGGAAGAAACCTATTGTTTTCAGTGGAGTTCAAACGTCATTTAAGGTCATCAGAGGTAAAAAACACCTTGAAAGACGCCCGTAATTCAAGACAGGGATGATGGAGCCTTTTCATATTTGGTATATTGTTGTGTTTCTTTAAGAGAAAGAGGTACCTCCAAATTGGGTCGGGCGTTTGATTATAAAAGAAAAGTTAAGAATGAACTTTGTAACATTCCAAAGAGAAAATTACGCAGAAAACATGTATTTTTGCACAAGCATTACTATTACCGTAATAATTCTTATTTGAATCACTTAATTATTAACACGTGTAAAGGATGCTATGACTAAGGGATAATTAGAAGAACTATATTTTGAACAAGTGCTTTGCGGGTGTAGTAGAGTATACCTCGGTTTTTCACTCGGAGTGTCCCGGGTACGATTTCTTCCTAGAATTAGGTCTTTCTCATTTATTTTTTTTTTGTTATTCACTTTTTTATTTATGTTTTTCGTTATTCACTTTTGGTAGCGTTCAAGGGTAAGAAGTGTAAATTTCATGGATGAGCCAAGTAAGTGCAACAAATCATCCCCTTTCAGCAAGGAATCACTAAGCCCTTTGTTTTTCTGGTTAATTCATACCATCTTTAACATTTTCGTTCCATTCCTCAGTCAATGATGCCATGAATCAACTTAAACATGTTTTCCATTCAATTCCGGGCAATGATGCCATGAATCAAATTAAACATGTTTTCCATTCCCAAATGGCAATATTTCCCCTTTTTGAAAAAATAAACATAGCCGGAGCAACATAGTTTTCTTCACCTGATTAAGAAGAACTGATAAATTAATAAACACAATTTTTTATATAAGAAGTGAATGATCAGACATTTATTGGAAATATTTTCTTTTCATAACACAACTTATTGTAAAGCATCTTTTTCTATACAATCTTCCTGTCCACGCAGGTTTACAAAGTATGTGGTGAGTTATTAGCTTAGACTCTCTTTTCTCTTACATAATGTAAGAAAATTAATCCAACCGAGGATACACAAGAACACTAATCAAGTAATATAGTATGTCAAATGCAAAAATCATTCACCATTCATAATTCAGTGGCTACGGGTATCAAACGCAGTGTTGGTTGGTGATGAGTCATATCGGGCAATGATGCCATGAATCAAATTAAACATGTTTTCCATTCCTAAATGGCAATATTTCCCTTCCTCTGCCCAACGGGGAGTAAACATTACCAAAAGTAGCAAGTGATATTTTTGACTTTACAGTTACAGTTAAAGAGCGAAGTTTTTGACGGACTGTGTGGCAATCAGGTGGAATACCCCGTCCTGGTGCACTACTTGCAAAAAGCATGGGTTTGTAGGGCAGAGCCCCATTGGGGGCACAGGGGGATAATGCTTCAAACTTGCAATATTTCATATTTTTAAAGGAGCAAATTAGGTTCCAGTTACTCCATTCAAAATTTTATATTTCATTGCAAATTATTTGAAAATGCGATGTTTCATGGCCAATAACAGGTTACTACAATCATGCTAGTGAACTTCGAAATACGATTCCATCAAGTTAACGCTGTTAATATATACTTCAATTTTCCCGATCAAAGGGCTGGCTTTCTCCGTAGCAATTTGCTATGGGCTTTGGGTTGGGTCATCAACTTACACACCCACTGCTTTCCACCCTGCAGACAGACCAGTTACAGTCCTTTAAGCAATAGCGTTGTGGGAGTTGTTGGTTACGTTGCCTGCAAAGGCATTGGCAATGTACAAAGGCAGAGGGAGAGACTGAAGGACGAGAGGTCAATCGTTTCAACCAATGTTGAAGAGGGTGTCATACACATTGATTTGTTCTAGATTTGATCTTGACCTGATACCCATTCTTTGGGCGTTCTTAACAGCAAATGGGCCGACACATTTAAGCCTATGCCTTACAGTGGCTGATCCAAGATAAATTGATTATAGCGGTTTCTTAAAAGGAAAACCATACAGGATTAAGTTGACCTAATCCAAACCATGAGTGGGGCCTTGGTCAGAATAATTCAGCACTCGAAAAACTCTACATTTTGCAAGAAGTTGATTTTTGCAGCTACAGCTCTGCCTCTACCATTGACTTTTAATACAGAATAAAAGTATGAAATAGCACTTAAGACAAAAATAGAAATGAATTGAAAAAAAAGATTCGTCATTTGCGAAAAAGTTGTGATAGCAACTGATAACTTTCATTTGATCATTGTAATTTGCTATTTGAAATTATTTGGGACACACTCGCTCCTATGCAATACTTATCAGCCGCACTGGTTGCCGCTATTATAATGTGGAAAACAAGATGCTAAAACAGGGGCAGAACAGTAGTCGGCACGTCTCAGTGCCGGGGGTGAGGGTTTTTCAGCTTTCTTTTGGAGTGTGGTATCATCCTAAGATGTTTGTACAAATTGACGGAGATTATACTGAAAACTGTGGGTGGAACTGGCCAATTGCACAGAATGCGCGGTCGGAGCTCCATATTTTCCATACGGTGGGTGTCCAAAAATACGGTTAACTGCAGCTGTAGTAAAGGTAGTGTTTTTTATTGAAAACAAAAAGGTCCACAAATATTTATATTAATTATTTTGCTACCTCGGTGTACCTACCAACAAACAAAGGACGAGACCTTCATGCCTACACCTCTTTTTATTTTCTTCCTCTTAAATAATGCCTTAGCTCATTGCCGACACAGAATTCGTTAACCCAAAATTAAAAACTTCCACTTTGGGAGAAAACATGCAGACTGGTCAGCGAGAAACTAACATGATGGAAATACACATAACAATTTATCACTTGTGTTGGTTTCTTTGGGAACTGTTGGTTCTTTTCATACCTAGAGATGCACGCGTAGCTAAAGAAAGGTGGGCAAAAGGATGTCCTTAACCATGCAGGACCATTCCCTCGGGAGGTTTCTGTGCTCCTGAATCCCTTTCCTTACAAAGCAACATTATGAAGCATTACAAGAGTCTGCTTGACAGTTAGAGCAACACATTTGTTTGTATGTGTAGAATAACGTTCAGGTTTTCTGTTGGGTTTTTTTATAACAGCATTAAAACTCACTGGTGCAATTATATTGTTATCAACTGTAGTAATCAGTAAACGAGATTGAAAGTACAATAATTGTAAAGGTAACGTAAATAATCAAACTTGAGGCAACTTTTACACGGCAAACATGGCTATTGAAACGTTCCAACTCAAACTTCTAAAGATGGGGATATATAAACATGCCCTACATCAATTCTTAAGAATCAACATCTGAAGTCATAGGTATAGATACTTAAACCCGTCTCACGAACATAATTCTAGTAACTCTTTTCACCCAAAATGAAACATACTCTCTGGAAAATATAATAATTTTTCTATTATTCTTCGACTGACCGGAATTATGTATAGAAGTAACAAGCAAGTGTTAACAAGTGGGATGAATGTTATGTTTTCTCTCTAAATTTTATGGATTTGCTACTTTTTCCAAAGTATTCTTCACTCTTTGGCAAAGATTAGGGAGGGCAAAACCCCAGCGTCATCGTATGAACTATTTATGTCTTTTATCGAATCTTTTTATCTAAATCTTTTAAATATGATGGTGTTGAAAGACGCCCTCACATCAAATAATTCCAACCTAAATTATTAAGTCGCAAGTATGCATAATAAGGCATTGAATAGAATGTTTGTAAAATTTTTGTTTCCTTTTGTGAGAAGAAGGGTTACGCTGACGAAGCCAGAATGAAACCTAATTAAACTCTAAATAATGTTTTTATTATCTTCACGCGCACAGAAAAACATGATGATCTAACAATTGAACTTGTTAAGTACTCTGAGGCCAACAAATAAACAACTCTTCTTATGCGTGTTATTGTTGCTATGTGGGGGACATAAATAGAAATGAGAATGAAAGTCACAACTGAGTTAAGCTATGGTTAAACAGCTAACAAGTTTTTAGCTATTATCCATTCTTTCAAATATTATTCTAATGTAAAGAACTCTTTTAATAAACTTTTGTTCGATGATTGCTTTGATTTCCTTTGAAATAAAAACAGGCGATAAGTAGAAAAACCTTCCACCCTGTTCGACGTCTGACGTTTTTTCTCACGATAGGCAGGCTAATCTATCTTTCGTTTTGATTTTCCTTTTAATTAAAATTCTTGATCCACTGTGACAACGAAATATGAGAATATTGTAATTCGTAAAACACAAGTTAAACGGTCTGAAAAACGGTGTCTCTATTGACATGAAATTTTTCATCATTATTGTCTTTATGTTACAATTGCATTTGTCAACAGGTAAGTCATTCACGTTTGATACTTTTTGTATAAAAAATCGATGGTGGCAACACTAAGAAATATCGTTATAGCGATACAACTATCACACGGAAAATACTGCATAAGCAACAAACAAATCTGCCAGCAGTGAGACATACTCACATACGTGAATAAATACAAAGTCTATATTTAATTTCGCCTTCTTATAAGACATATTTTTAATCTGAGGTCAACCTAAACTCTTGACATAATTTTACCATCCGACAGGTTACGAATATCTGGGTTGTTTTCGAGATGTTCCTAATAACCTACTTCAAGTTATAAAAGATCATGGAAAGTATATCCCTCATATTACAATTGAGGATTGTCTTTTGGAATGCATGTCCCATAATATGGAATACTTCGGGTTAGAGCAAACGAATATGTGCTATTGCGGCAGATCTGGGACAGAATACAACAGGTATGGTCCAAGCACTTACTGCAACACTCCATGTACTGGAAATGTCACCCAAATTTGTGGTGGCCAATTTGCAGTAGACATCTACAAGACAGGTAAGTTACCGTTACTGTATGTTTGTATGTGTGGAACTGAAAGGGGGTCATGGCTTGTGCAACCAAGAACTGTTCTAAAGACTTTCATTTTTGCAAAGACTGATTCCTTAAACTGTTGTTATCACAACAGTTTGTTTGCTACAAAGAAACAATTTGATCTCTTCCGTTTCAAGGATGAAACTTTGGAAGAGATTGGATGGAGTTGGCTTGGTTGTTGAGTGTAGTGTTTTGCATACAAAAAAGTCTCCCTATTAAATAACTGTCGAAAAACTTGGAAATTTTCTGGGGACTAAATTTTACTTCTTTAGAAAAGCTGTTCACAGTAGTGCTTCGTGGTTTAAACTGGTGAATTTTAACAGGGAGGTATCTGATTGACCATTTCAAAAAGGTGTCCGACTCAGGAAGTTGTGCAACTAAGAAAGTTGTGACCTTTGCTTTGTTCAGCTGTCGAGCAATGGTGCAGAGCAAGGAACCTCCACCCCTCGAAGCCTTGTCAAAGGTAGCTGGAGACTGGGAATGCACTCCAGGCTGTCGGATGTGGACTTAAATGACAGTCCAGGGAGAAGGATTTGAGGCGATTAGCACACGCCTACCTCCTTAATCTCTGAGAACTAGTCGAAAAAAGAAAAGTAATCTCGGCGCTGTTCATCCAGGCTGGCTGTGGTATAGGGAACGCAATGAGCCAACTGGTTTCCTGTTCCTCAAGCGTTAAATTAAACGTTAAACTTAAGTTATAATCATAATTGTTAAGGGTATGCTCCTTCCCGATTAAAATAAATTTGATGACGTCGAATTATTAGACAATAATGCCTTACCATATAGAGCGTATTTCATCATTTTTAGGTGTATTCTCATGTCCCCGATTGAATGCTCCAAGATATGGGCATGTGAATGTAACAGAAGACACAGCTTTGTTTGATTGTCAAAACGGATATCGTCTGCTGGGTCCAAAAATCATTCATTGTGACCGGTCAACAGGCAATTGGACAGATCGCGCAGAAACATCGTGTTACAAGATTAATGGAAGTCGATCTGATCATACTTTAACAGGTAATTTTAAGTTGAAGAGGTTTAAAGTGACTAGGTGTTTGCAAGCCTATAAGTAAAATTTCAATGGAAAGAAAACTTTTGGAAAGAAAATTTAAATATAGTATCATGGGTATGTGTCGAGTTCCCTTCAAAGTTTTAGTTCGGCGAGTTTGCGTGAAGTTACAAAAAAAAAATGACTAATACACATAATTATGCGAATGTTTCTTAATTATATTTACAAGGGGTTTTCTTTGTCCTCTGTCGTTTTTTCCTCCTTTATATTTTCTCTCTCTCTCCTTTTATTCTTGATTTATTTTCCTTCTTCTTTGTTCAACCGTAATAGATACGATATGATCTTCCATCAAATAAGCTTTCAGCAATACAGTCAATTCTTGTTTTAACTTCAAATGAGTTCTCTGCACCTCTTAAACCGTTCATTTTCTCTTGTCTTGTTTCGGTGCCAAATTAACATTCACCTTTTCTTCTACTACGCTTCTAAACTAAATTATTTTCTTTTTCTCCCTTGTAGTTTCAAATAAAAGTTCAATTTTCTTTGAAAAGTTGATCGTTCGTTTTTTTTTAAACTGGACACCGTGGTCTACATCTCCCTTTTTGCCGTTCTACACGGTGGAGTGTAGGGTTATGGCCCTTCAATAGGTAGCCATGGTTTAAAGATGTTGATTTTGCCTTAGAGGCCGGACTGTCTCCGTCGTGTTGGCTTGACGGGAATCAAAAGCACAGTGACCCTCCTAACGAAGTGCAGAGAACTCTCGCTTGCTAAACAATAAGGTGGAATTCTTAATTATGTAACATTACAAAGGACATGTAAGGCAAAAAATACCGTAACCTCCTGCAGTGTCTTGGATTATACGGTACTACATTCCACGTCGGCTTACACCTTCTCTAAAATTCCAAGTGTATTAAAACTTTTTTTGGAGTATTTGTAGTACGCAGATAGTAAAAGACATTCAATAAAGTAAAGTATGCACAAACAAGCAAACTTTAACGAATAATAAGCTTCATTGCCGTGACATCATTCCTGGTTTGATGAGAAAATGCCACATTTTCTTGAACAATACATTAATTTACAACACGGCTCAAAAATCGGCTCCAACATTTTCTGAACCTTTAATAGCCTCTATTCTTATCTTATAAGGCTGTAAAGCTAATGCCCATTGCATAATACGATCGTTTGTCATTCTGGATTTCTGCATAAATGCAAGTGGTTCGTGGTCCTTTTGCAGAACAAACTCTTTACCATATAAATATCTCTGAAACTTGATTACACCCCAAACAACACCTAAACACTCTCTTTCCATTACTGAATAAGCCCTTTACCTAGGCAAAAGTTTCCTTTTAGCAAATGCTACGGGGAATAACTCGTCTTGGAAGTTTTGAAGGAGGACTGCACCAAGACCGATATCTGAGGCATCTGTTCTAAGCGTAAATTGTTTAGACATGTCTGGGAGGTGAAGAATTGGTTTTCCAGTCAGCTTTTCCTTTAAAGTGGAAAAAGCAATTTCTTGACTTTCACACCCAAAATTTGGTTCGGTTCTTTATTCTTAGTTTTGTCTGTAAGTGGGGCTGCTATTGCTACATAATTGGGGATAAAGTTTCGGTAATAGCCCGCCAGACCGAGAATGAACGAAGCTGTTTTTTTGGTTTGAGGGCGAGGGGAATTCTGAATATTCTGAACATACCCGTGACATAGAGCACACCATACTTTTTTACATCAATTTTCCAGAATTTCATCATATCGGTTGTTTCAAAGACAGTGAAAACGACACCCTGAGAGTTTTGAATGGTCATAAGAAGTTTATGTCCCAACTTACACTGGATCTCTGCTTATTGGAATGTTCAGAACACGGGATGTATTATTTCGGTGTAGAAGATCAAGGCATGTGCTTCTGTGGAGAAAGTGATTCAAACTACAAAACCTATGGCCCTAGTTATGGATGTAACAGTTCCTGCCTTGGAAATAACAATGAAATATGTGGTGGATATCTGGCAATAGAGGTTTTCCTCACTGGTAAGTAAACAAAGAATATCAGTATGTTTTTCATTAGGAATATCAAAGAAGATAAACTTATTGCCGTAAGAGTTGGGTAAGAAATCATTAGCAGATCCTGAATGAGGTTATATTACTCAAACTTATGCAACATTAAAGAAACATTTGCTGCTTATCTGTAAAATGAAAGTTTCGAATACCAACATTTTCAACCATTGTATCAAATATCAGGAATCTCGCCTTGTGTGCCGTTAAGACCACCAGTTAACGGTAGGGTGTTCCAAACAGCAGAGATTGCACAATTTGGATGTTTAGATGGATATCGGCTAAAGGGTTCAGAAGTAATTCGCTGTGACATATGGAAAAAGAAATGGGACGGCCCAAAATACCCAATTTGCCTGGCAAAGACCGACAATGATAATGAAAATGTTGGCATAGGTAAGCTACGAACGTGAACAATTAATAATACATGATGGTGCTTGTCTTTTCAATTTTGAGTGAAACTTCATTCCCGCAGTCTCCTTTTTAAGCACCTAGTTCGGGCCCAGAATAAAAAAAAAGTCTTATTACAAGTTAACCACTGTCGGTACTTTAGAAAAGTATCAATATCTTAAATAAACACTTTAGTGATTACAGCATCCTTCGATAACTTTGATCAGGTCTATTTTCTTCTTTTTTAGTTACAACAGAAGTCGTTATCTCGAGGATGAATGACTTTTTCAAAGGTATCGTGCAATTAACTATAACTATAGCGAATTTGGGCAAATCTTGCCTATAAATATATTGTGAGCCATGCATAGGAAATCCTATCCCGTATTGTGATCAAACACTAAGCAATTGTTGGTATATGAACAATGAACGTATTTTATCAAAACTTAAATTTATAAGAGATGGAGAGAAACTTTCCGGGAAGTTGAGTAAAAGACATACATACTTTTCCAAATTTTATTGGTTAAGTATTTTTTGTTTTGATGAGGAAATTAAGTATAGAACACATTCTTAAAATGTGTGTGTGTACACGGTTATCAAAATATTTACGGTATACTCTGATAAATATCAATTACTTCTTCTTATCTTATAATGTATTATTTTAAATTTTTATTTTTTCATTTACTATCATCACACAAGGACCTTTATTGTATTAGAATCTGAGCTTTTGCTAAAAGGAACGGGTAGCTGCAGTACTTTTGTTAATATTTTTCCCTTCTGTCTAAGAACATGCTCATTTTGGCCAAACATGTAGTATAAGACTTATTAATCTGAAACTGTATGTTTTGATGTATGTTCAGAACTTGGGACTACTTGTTCACGTTTCTCCAACAGAGGATTAATTGATGTCTCAAAAGACTTTTAGTGGTTTTAGAACTAGAGCTCAACTGTTAAACGGGACTACTTGAAAAACGCCGAGAGTCACACCGTAGGATATATACTAAGGATATACACGGAGAGTCGTCCACTTAATCACATTTCACTTCAAAATGATGTTTTGTAAAAAAAAATTAATAAATATACACCTCCCAATAAACCCCTCCCAAAAATGGTGGCATTCGATAGGTCTATTTGTTGGATTCAAGTTGATGGTTAAATAAAGGCGGAAAGTGTTATGTTTTTTTAAAAGGGTCTCTTTTCTCGTGTTGGATCTGACACTGTGTGTGGAAAAGGCTTAATAGAAATATGAGATATTGCGGACGAAGAGGTTACTGAGAAACAAAATTTCGTAGTAAAAGACATTTGAGTGTAAAGAATTCAGTCATCGTAAATGAAGCACGTACAGTATCTTAATAGAAGTTCTGTTCTGGTAGATATGTTTATGTTTAAGGGATACTGGGTTAAGGTGAAAATTTGTTTAACAGTACAGAAATAATCTTTAAAAAATAATTAGCACTATGTGGACAACAGCTATTTGTCTCACTTAAGTGGCACTGCGATTAATTAATTTCAGAATACTTTTAAGTAACATCGCACTATAAAAGAGTATAAAATTGTCCTAGTTTACTCGTTACGCAGTGTTTAGCCAACACATTGAACATATGGTATGTTTTTTGAAACTCTGATTTGTAAAGTAATTGCCAAAATAATAACCGATTACGACAATTATTTTTAGAGGGCACAGCAATGATAATGATGTATATACTTAAAAATAGCTTTTCTTGAAAACATTGAGTGTGTAGGACACTAATGCTACTAATGTATTGACCAACTAACCTTAGAATGAAGTGTACAAACTAAGACTAGCTCCCAAGGTCAAAAACAAGTCAAATTCCAATCAAACTTAAGGCCTTTATACACAAGCAACATTTACAAAACATTCCCAAAACATCCACTGGCAACAAATCCAAAACATGCTTGTTTTCGGTTTGTTTCACAGTGTAGATAGGGTATAAAACATGTTTTGAAATTGTTTTGAAAATGTTGCAGAAGAAATGCCCTGTCAATTCTTTTCAAAACATTTGCAAAACATTTTCAAAATGTTTTCAAATTGTTGTTACCCTGTCTACACTGTGCAACAAACCGAAAACAAGCGTGTTTTGGGTTTGTTGCAAGTGAAGTGTTTTGCGAATGTTTTACAAATATTGCTCGTGTATACAGGCCTTTAAGTAAAGTGTTGCGTCTTGTGTAATGAGTGCAATATTCAAAGGTCAAATTTCTGTCAGTGTATAATATATGTAAATTTGACGAAATAATTTGATAACAATTTGATACAGCAACTCACATTAATCACGAAAATTCTATATTGCTAGCTGAAAGTACCAACCAGTATCTTACACTTGAATTTACTTTGCAACAATTACATTATTTCCTTAAAGGAGCACTAGTATATTTTTGCAGCTCTACCCCATGATAACATTGAGGTGGCTCAGCTTGACTGCAGACTGCCAGTTCAATTAGTTGCAGCCTCCCTTCCTTTTCTCTTCAAGGTTTTACTCTGTATGTTAGCTCCTGCACAATTTTCTTTTCTTGTTACCACAAAAGACGTTTAATAAACTTCATGTCATCAACTGTGCCTTAACACATCAACCACGTACAGTTTTCAATAATTACATAATTAAGAAGTGAAACACCTTATTGATTTGGTAAACATCTGCAAAGCCAGCATCCGTGCTGAAGCCTTTGATATTCTCAATGACATCAGTAAGTTTGTCAAAAACGACTGAAAACCACGAAATCAAACTGTTGCCTAAAACTGAAATTTATTACAGTATAAAATTCAAGAGAATAGAGTATTTTTGATTCAGGCCTCCTGATTTTATTGACTACATTGCAGAGTTATAACGTCTGGAAAAGAAGACGTCAATGTCCTCAGCTATCCAGACAGTGTGCATAGCTTAAGAAGCAGCCGCATTGGTTTGCAAGAGTTTTTCAGAAGATTCCATCAACATCAGCATCTTTTGTAAGTTTATAAAAGAAAATTTGAACACTGTGAATTTTAGGAAAGATTGGTAATGAGGTTTTAGGTAATGGATATAATCATGAAAAGCTAGTCAGTTAGCAAAAATAAAAACGAAGTAGAACACAACTTTATAGTAAGTCCCCCAAATGAACTATTCGAGCTCATCTAGTTATCGTTTGTTTCATATTTAAATCTACCATGTTCCTTACGTAATTCTTCAAAAGTTTGTTAAACTTAACGTTTACTCAGTCGCGTTTTTTTTTATTTGACTGTAAACTCAATAATCAATACAGGTAGAAGGTCGTCAGTACTTATTTCGCATTAATAAAATGAGTTCCTTAACAAGTACACAAATCAAATAAGACTGTCTTTTAAACTAACATGACTGAGTTCGGAAAACGAACATGATATTCTCCATGACTGTTTGTTAACGTCACATGGTCATCATTTTTCGGCGTGTTTTATGTGGGTATTAGTTGCAAATAAAAAATAGAAATAAATTGCTTCCTAATGAATGCTATAGATCAAAAAGGTCGAAGAATAAATATTAGGGAAATTCTGACAATTCATAAAAGGGTTCATTAAAATCTCTGCCTGATTGTAGCGTAAGAGGTTAAAGTTAACACAAAATAAGCTCATTGCTCTTCTTTGCAACTTGTCCTAAGTCCGTGGATTTTACGAACAGTTCATCTAAGAGACAATTGTCTATACAACATTTGATTACGTTTTCAGAGTACCACCACTTGGAGTATTCATACATCTCAAAGATGCACAGCAATTCTCTCTCAGAAATCTCTACCCTGCGGTCTTTTGAGAGCCGTTGTTTGTTGTGATGTGTCTAGAATATTTCATACTTACAAAGCGGATAATACCAAATGCAGAACTTTTTGCGGTTGTAACAAAGCACCTCATGCGGGGCACTTCAGCTATCGATTCACGTTGGTAACTAAAATCTGGTTTTATCTCAATATTGGGGATCGAACCTTTTATCGCTGTAGGCCTAAGATTACAGATTGTGCTGGATTGTTTTAAATACGAAAATTGTGTTAATAATTCCACTTTACATCACAGAGCAATTCTTCAATAACTTATGGTGTAAAGTCAGTAGTCACTTAGTATTATTAGGCTACACAGATTAATCCCAATTCCTATTAATTTTTGCATCTTTCTAACTGAGCAGATTCGAGGATTGCAATGCTTTTCCAAGAGAATGGAAAAGAATTCGTTCATCGCATATCTTTCTTGTTCAAAATGTTAAATTAACTCTTACAGCGTCTACAGACATTTCAAATCGAGGTTTGCAGATAAAAGTTTGGTGGTATATTTCAAACAAAATAAGTATCGTAAGGTAATGACGGCGGCACGTGGCATGGGGATGCCTACCCCCCCTCAATCGATCTCTCAAAAACATTCTGAAATTTGAAAATGCACCCAAAAAGGGGTTTAAGGTATAGATTTCAGTAAGGGGTAGGGTTATGTGTGTTTTCGACCGTGTGATGGATAGTTTTTAATCTTTTTTTTATCAAAAATGTTTCTCAAACTGTCAGAATTTTGCACATCCTTCGCAAACTATTAAACTCTTCGCGTGCTTCGCTCGCTTCAAACCCTAAATCAAATGTTGTTCTTGTTATCAATATCTCCCGACAGACACTCCCTTGGATGCACAGCAGAAAAAGGTAAAAGGTGTTTACCAATTACCAGGTAAAAGACTGGCTTTTTGAATGGCATGTAGGTTTGAAGGACAATTGAAAGTGTCCCGATGCAGAGCCTGAATGCAGGTTTTGTCAAGAAATCTTTTTGGTGAAACATTTGTACGCTTTTCGAACGCATTCGTCAAAGTTTGCACTCCATCTCAACCGAAAAACAAATCTTTTTTAAACATCTGTGCGCTTGCATGAATGATATGTAAGGTTGAAATGATGAAGAAGGTTCGAAGTACGTAGTTGCGGTTATACAGTCTTCGCGAGAAGCCTGTATCGGTATAGATGGTGATTGTTAATACACTTACAACGAAAAAGCCTTCTGAAACGCGCTTGTTAGTCCTCCACCCCCTTTGCTATAGTTATCGGGGAGATCTAATATCACTTCCCCGCACCTATGCTCTCCCTCCGGCTTATTACTAATTGCTGGAAGCTGTTCGTCTGGATTTTCTTTTGACATTAGGAAAAATACGATAGATGTAAAGTGCTCGGCGTCATACTCTTTAATATCATTTGGATGTCAGGTAATAAGCGTTATGTCATTGTCCTATTTTATGAAATTAATCCAGAGCTTCCAGAAGGCAAAAGGCAGGTACCTGCCAGGCTTAAATGCCCTTCTATAACTCACAATGTAGAAATTAAAGGAGAAAAGTCCAAGTACGATTCTCAAGACTCCACACACCTATTTTTGCGTAAAATTTTTCCCGAAGAGAAGGAAATAAAGTATCCAAAAGAGGGCTTCAGGAGGTTTGTTGACAACGTATTCTTCTCTTAGTAAACAAATTTTCCTTTTTCACTTTAAAATATGATCGAATTCACTAAGTTATGGACATTGTCCAGTCATATATGATCAGTTCCAAAAATATTCCAAAGATGGCACCAGTTTGCATCTAAGCAACCTTAAATTAACAACAATTTCTCAAAGGAGAGGGGGAAACCCCTCCAAATAGACCCCTCCCAGGACGGCACCAGGAAGGGTCCCACTGCTCTATACAAAAACCGCAGGGTGCATATAGAAGGTGCAATTTATGCAGGTTCGGGGGGGGGTGTAGGTGGCATTACGACATCATCTGTGGTGCCTCCATCACCAAATCCTGACGGCATCATTACCTCCTGGACTGAATAAGATATGAATATTTTCATTGTAACGTGGGAATCAGGCAGAGCTTTTCCGCGGAACAAATTACTGTATTTGCAAACGATTTCTGGCGTTTTATCATTTGATACTACAAAGGATTGAAAAATATTTCTGCCAGGAAATTCTCAGTAATGAGGAAGTCATCTATTTTTCATTAAATTGTTCACTTTGATATACGCAGGTGACACTATTTTATTGACTGAAACTAAAAATGAACTGCATAGAATGGGTAATGGTAATTTGAAGTGGTAACATTGTCTCAGATCTCTTTAGTTTTTCTTCTTAATTAAATGTCTTGTTTGTTCTTGAAATGTGATACTGTTGTCGTCTTTGGATATCTTTCCATGTATTTCTAACATAGAACCACACCGTATGACGGGTATGGCAAATAAGGTTGTTTAACATTCACCACAGCGATGCCAATATCATAAAGAAAAAAAAACACTGCTATGTCTAATCAATGTGCCGATATGACATCACAGATTTTCCACAATACTTTGTATCCCTATAACAGTACTTTTCTTTGAAGGACAGTATGTTTAAAGGCTACATGCTATTTAGATGAGGTTTGAAGCTTCTTAAAACGGAAACAACTTCTGAACTTTTAAAAGACACTGAATTCTGTCACAGGCAAACCCCTTTAATGACCATTGTTATGCCTGGTACACGATAGCAAAACTTACGTAGCTGTCTCTCTAAACGGAAAATATGAAACAAACCTAAGCTCATATTTGGAAATAGAAACGTAGATATTGTCGATGACTTAACTGGAAGGCACAAACTGCAATAATAAAATTTCCAAAACTGTGAATGCACAAGTATATCGGGCTAGACGAGCCCATTTACACTGCTCAATAAATCTTACAACCGTAGCCTTTTGCTTGATGTTCTGAAAAAAATACTTCAATCAACTTTTCTTCCGCTTCTTTTAATTGGGTGTAAGACGAATTTAAAGAATGTTCATCATTTAAAGCCCTAAATATTAAATTTAAGGAGAATTAAAGGTGAACTTAAGATACACCGAGTAATTAAAAGAAGGGTCTAAGCTCAAATCAAGTTTTGGTATATTACAGGGGTACTTATTCTAAGCAATCTGGTGAAATTCCCGTTGAAATCCGACTTGTGGTTCTCAAGATATCAGAAGATCAAGTTGTTACATTTTCAACAGAAAGTGAACTTGAAGCAAGCACATATCATGTCATAGCCTCACATCAATGAGCAGTCCTTTGTCTTTCTTTAAACTTTATAACCAATTTTCTCCTCAACAATCAAATTTTATGGGAATGTGATTGTATGAGAGGCATGGGAAAATTACAAACTTCACATTCCACATGGGGAGGTCCTATCCCTAC
>WURT03000030.1:1679652-1697398 GCA_009936505.3 Holothuria glaberrima
TGGTAACTCTTGCTTCAAATACCGTTCGGTGTTTGGAGGTTTTAGGAAAAGTAACCTGAGCAAACCTTTACAACTTTCCAAAATTAGCGGTTAAGGTTCACAAGAAACTTTCGATGAAATGAGCATGTCCGTACAGCCATGAATTATCTTACCTTGAAGGGAGTGCTCCCAGGAAAATTACGTTGTTAGTGTATACTAGTACGTGTATAGCTAGCTCCTCAACCAGCCTTGTGCATGCTTAGCATCACGTGACTACTGAAAATCGGGATCTCAACATAGTCTGTGCATTACGTTGAGTTTCCTAACCAAGGTTGTGTATATTAACTATGGTTTTACTGTTGGTGGTGTTGGTTTTCTATTCAATCCTGTTTTATTCACTTTTGCAACATCTTGGTGTAAAAAATTACTGCATATTAAGGCATTGTCCCTTTTTTTATTGACAGATGTTAAAACAGAAGTATGCAGTACCATTTTGAAAATGCCAAATTCTATTTTGTAAAACTTCTAAATATGCATAGATGCCCATTTTGTAAAGTTAGCATTTTAAAGGGATATAACAGTAATATGTATTGTTTGTTGATAAATTCAATGGAGCTTGAAAATTATGTTGAGTGGTACATTTCTGGCGGGTTTGCAGAGTCTTGGATCTCTGTTGAGTTCACTTCATGACGCTAGAAACGAATAGCTAGTTAGTTGACCACTCTTAATCCAGAATCTATCAGAGAACTAATTCCTGCTCAGGTATCTTGAGACCAATTAAGTTAAAGGGGTTTGAATCCCTTTAAAGACTGTTTGGTCAATAGAACAAGTTTGTTTGTAAAAGGGATTAACTGTTGCAATTACAGAGATAAGCTTCACCCTGGAAAAAGCCTTTTTCTCGGGTAATATTGGCTAAAATGACCTATTCAATTCTAGCAGGATGAAATGACAGGATATTCATTTGAAAATGATGAGAAATGTCCTATGTTACTTTGTATTTAATTGTTTCTCTAATTTTTTTTTTTTTTACATGAGGATGTTTGTCTTAGTTCTTTTGTGTTGTACACTGATTTGCATTAGCTTTGTTCATTTTCTGAAAAATGGTTAACTCCTTGTCTAAATATGTCTTATAGACTGAAGAGTGTCATTGTGCAATATATTGATTGCCTTACTTCTTATGTTAATTACTAGCATATTGTATTTGTTTCTGTTTATAGTATACTTGTTATATTTTATTGTCCTAGCTAGTTGGTTTGTTGAATGTGCTAGTTACTCTCTGTTCTTGTGTTTCTTATTTTCTACTCTGTGTTCATTCTTGACACACTTGTGGACTTCCAGAACTAGGAAAATGATGAATTAACATCAGGGTTCTAGCTACGCTGGGCGGTGGCGCCGGGCTGGGCCACCCAGCACTCACAATCAAATGCACTGTCCTGCCTGGAACAGATTTTCTGCAAAAATGGTTAAAATACCAAAAACATAAAAATAATTAAATATCATCTAAAACCGGAATGAAATTACACACATATAATTAGGTCAAAAAATTGTAAAAGTTATCACCATTTTGAGTCTAAGCCCAAAAGAGAGACAAAAAGTTTCTCAAAAGGGAATGGGACACCCCCTCCCCTTAGACCCCTCTGCCAAGCCGTTTCATAAGCCAATTGCTGCCTGGCACTAAATATACTCTAGCTAGAACCCTGATTGACATGGATACAAGCTATAAGGCTCATAGCCAGTCGTTCAGATTTTGTGTATTGTAAATTATAATTTTATGCTTGAAATTGGAGCAAGCTTGCATTGATCTATCACAACCTTTCCATAGTACCTCCCCTTTATACATACAGACCATTTCAAATCTTGTTCAAATTCATTGATCATGCTCAGACTTGTTACTATATGTAATAGTTTCCTTCCCCCTTCCTCCATGTATTATGTCCCTTACTACAGTATGTGAGCTTTGACCTTGTTGTTCCCTTGGGTGTTAGCTAGGTCAAGAATGCACCTCTAGTCATGACTGTTTGCAAACAAACTGTACCTCTGACACTACTTTGCCCTCTGGTAATTTAGTTGCATTAAACATGACTGTTGTTCTGGTATTCCCTTCCCAGAGGACTATCACTTCTTTCCCCATAGACCTGCTTTAGATGAGAGAGATCAGTAGGTTCATCATACGAAACTTAGCTGAGTTTTATTACAGAATCTTTAGCCATCTGTTGTAAATTAGTCTCAAAGAACAGAGGCAATGGATTACTTTAGTACTAGCCTATCAACAGCCACCATCCTATTCTGGATTGGATTCTTTTTTTCATGCAAGGAAGGTTTGAAGAAAACTGTGGACCACAAACTGCTTAATTAATTGTGGAATGTTATAAGACGGCTTCATAAGAAGAGATTTAAAGGTCTTGTCTCTTTTGTAGATGGATAAAGTTGATATAAAGGAGGGCTCCCTCAGTGTGCTCCCTCAGTGTAATGTCTTCTGAATACACTCTGTGGAGAGTTGGTCTGTAATGTCTGCAGTTGTTATTACTTCTGAGAAAAGCTTCTCTAACTTTCATTAAATTACAAAGTTCAGTTGACAATTTATTTATAACCAGTGGCAATTGAAGTAACAGAACCCACTGTCAAAACTTGGCAAAAGCTATTTGTTCCACTATATATCCAGAATAACATTAGAATGAGAACCTGTGGATATCATAATAGACTAGTAATAGGATGGTATAAACTGTAGGAACACTTTTGAAGGTGTAGTATTGTTGTGTATGTCAGTAATGAACAGGATAAAATATACATACAGTTAAATACACACAACTACTCACTTGAAAATGGACATGAGAATCTGCAGAATAAATTCTCATTTGGATTTTAATAATGACATTACCTTGCATAAGGTGTGTATGTGTCTGTTCACGCTATTCCAACCGGTCAGTAGTATGTGTGATTTCTTATAGCTCAATCAATCGGTGTTCCTGAGTCTGTATTTGCTAATAGCCAATTATTATATGATTCTTTTTACCCTTGATCATTGTCTAAGACGAGAACTGAGGGATTACATACAGTACAAAAGGACCATCATTTTTTGCATTGCCCCAAACAGTAACTTTTGGCATAGATTTGCCTTCAAGTTAATAAATACTGTAGCAAGATTTCATCTTTTGAGCAACTGTCCAATTATTAAATACTTAATTACTCAAATATGAAATACCCATCTTTTAAGTCAAAGACTTGTGCAGTATATAATTGTGTGTATACATATATGTATTTTATAATATGAGTGTTATGAGAAATGTATTTGAAGCAAGCAATTATGCAAATGAGTGTATGAAGGCAGTTTATTTCCCATTTCTTATTCTACCCTAAGGCACTGGTCTTACAAGGATGAATGGGGAGTGCATGATACCGACCTACTTTTGTATTCCGTCATAGACTTGTAGTATCTTGCTAACCTGCCTCTTATAATTATCTGCATAGAAATGAATGTCCAGTAGGCAAATTTGTGGGTGATGGATCCTTTAGAATGTGGCCTTTGTCAGTATTGAGTATTGTATGTTTTGTTATACCAAGGCTATCAGCATTATTACCGAGCACTCTTGTGATAATTAACACTTATTTTTGGTGGGTGTCACTTATTTTAAAAGTCAAAGCAATCAGAGTAGACTTGGACAAGTTTACATAATTCTGGAATTGCAAGAGTACTCATGTGTATCTTCTGTACCATGATAAAGAATAAGAATCAATTGCTATGAATTCTAACAGACTTAGACATGTTTGTGAAATGGCCCAGGGTTACTACATGTATAGACTCCATTCCTTGGACCCGTTTCTGAATCTGTACCATGTCAGTAAATTGTGATGTTTAAGTAATGTTCACTTATCTAAAGTCTACAATTACAAGAATGTAAATATCAAAGGTTAGGAAATGGATGTCTATTTCACTCCTCATGCATTACCTCCTATTTACATATCTACCCATTATTGCCTGCAATAACAGTCTGGCAAAAAACTAATAGCACCGCTGTAACCCCTACCAATAGAGGGCGCCTAGATCCCTAAATCGCCCTTCTGCATTTTTGCCTCATCATGTTTGCCCGTTCTAAACTGGTCTGGTATCAAAGGTTGGGAAACGGATGTTTAATCAAACAATCATCTTAGCTGAGAAAAAAGTTGTCATTGGGAGTCCACCATGCAAATTTTGAGAAAACACTGATTAATGTCACTTCCCAGTGACCCTCTTTAATAGCTGTAGTACAGTCGTCTCACACACCATTGTTGTTCATGATTGATAATTGGTGATCGCACTAAAAGCAAATGTACACTTATAAGTGTAAGTGTGAAGGCCCTGTATATTGCACCGAAATTGCTACTTCTGGCGGTTTATAAAACTTTTAATTACAAGTATACTATCCCAAATGCAGATACTCTCAGAAATGACAAAAATATTAACTTGTCCGAGAAGCTCAACCCTCAAACGAATCACATGTATGTGTGTATTAAAGCAGTACAAAAACATTAAACACTTCATAGTATGCATGTTCCACGCAATTTCTTTTGAAGCAGTGCGACTGAATTGTTATCAAAAGAGAATATACGAGATTAAATTGCATCGCTTAGATTCAATCACAGGGTAAGTTCTTACCAGTGTGGGTAATCTGTATGTATTGAGAGGGTGTTCTGAAAAACAATGTAGGCTTACTCTATATTTGCTTTGTAAACCACTGGAAGTATCATATATGTGTGAAAGATCATATATGTGTGAAAGAATGACTGTTAGGAGAATAGGGTTTTGAATATTTATTAAACACATTAATTACTTTATCTCCATTTTTGGGGGCAATTATTGTCTCTGAAAACAGGGAATCTCCCAGACTGCTTGTGATGTCCTTCTTGCACAACTCGCATTACCTTCCTTTGTTTCCTTTTGAAATTAAAATGTATATTTGAAAAAGTTACTCTTTTCTTGCTCAAAATGTTGGTAAGAGATGGCAAGCCTGCTATACAATCAGTGATCACATTTGGCCACAATATGAAGTATCCTTAGGAGAGTAACCCACATGTGACATTACAATTATTTGGCAATGTAACATTTAATATAGAGCGAATAAACTTTGACATTTTTTTACACAGGAATGTCCAGTTAAATGGGAGTAGGACCATTTCGACTGTTTTTTCAGGTTTTGTAAAAAAAAAATTGAAATTGAAATCTTTAGATTTGCTTTTAATTTAAGTAATTTCTTTTAAGTTTGTTTCATGTATTTTCCCTGGCATGAGAAGGTTGAATATTAATTTTGAAATTACTGCAAAGTTGTGCAATCTTTGATAAAATTGGACTCATTGCAAAGTCTAAATTGTCCAAGCTCATAGCAGAACCTTAGTGCTTGCTACTCAATGTCTGACCAAGCATTATGATCCATGAACCTGGAATTGTGTTTTTGCCCCACCTCTGGCCTAAATTGAAGCATATTTATAGCTTTGCACTCTCATCTTGGCACTTTTCACATAAAATAACCTTCTTGTAGATACTTGTGTGGATTATATCTTCATCAATACAAAAACAGTCAAAAGAGAATTGTTTTACCTTTAATGCTTTTGTCAAGAAGTGTTTGGATGAATAAATATCTAATTTACACTTTAATGTAAACATTTATATCTGACCAGTCCTGTTTATGTTGATGAGCGTGTGAAAAAAGTTGAAAACATTAAATGTTAACTGAATCACTCCAAAACCTTTCTTTTTCTTTGTTATTGTTTGAGCCAGATCCCTTCTTTACAAGTTACTTTTCTACAGTTCTTTGCCCTTTTCAGTATGTGGAAGTTTACTGTTCATGTCATCTTTACTGGTGCTTGAAATTGTCGTTCACAAATTGCTGATCCATCATCCAACTTTTGGTGGTTACATTCTCCTCAATTGAGAAGCATTTACTGGTTTTAAGTTGTGAGTTATACTCTATTATCTGACCTGAAAAGTGAAACATGGCTGTTCTTGCTTTTATTGACAGTTCCCTGCTACACAAATATAAATAAAAAAGTAACACTGTCATATTGTGTGGGTTCTGCTTGACTTCATTTTAATTACCAAAATTTTTGATATTGACATCTTCATCAAAAGTATTGAAACCAGGATCAGTGGTGGTCAGTTTTGCTATCCATTTGTTTTCCACTTTTCAAAAGCTATTGCATTTATGAGATACATTCATCACATTTCTGTTGTATATGAAAATAACGGAAAACGAAAAAGTGCCTGAAACTTCATTTTGAGTGATTGAGATATTGTTCATCTCATCAGTAAGGGCTTCACAAAGGCAAACAAACTCTTTGAACTCACCAACAACATGACTTCACCCATGCTTTTGCTTCGAAGCCGTAATTATCACTATGGCAACCGCTGCTGGAGGATACATAATCGATTACCTTGCCAACATGAGGGAGAAATTTTCACCCGCCTCTTAACCCATCATAAGAAGCAAAGAAAAACTGTTTTGAAATGAACCCACGCTTGCATGAGGTGACTGAGCCCCAGGGCCATATACATTCATCATGTGGCTATGAATTACCCGATGCTCCTTTTATCAAAATTTGATTTTGTATAGTGTAGCTGTTGGTTTTCTTTGCTAGCTGTGACCTGAGTTGACCCATTCAACCAGCTGGGATACTTGAGATGGCACTTTTTATATTTTTAAGATTCTTCTATCCTTTGCCTTTAAACTGTTTTCATCTCTTTTTCTTTTTCTTTTTTTTTTTTGGGATCTTTTTTTTTTCCATTCTGACAGCCCAAGCTTTTGGATTTTTCTCTCATCTCAAGATTTCCAGGTTTCTCCCTCTAATGATTGGTTAACTCTATAGGTGTGAGTTTTTGCAGCGTAAAAAAGGTGAATATTATTTGAGCACTATCACCAGAATTGTACGACATCAGTGGCTCAAGTATTGTTTATTTGACACAGTTTGATTTGTTAAGTATAAATAGTTGTTAACATATGATGGGCTTTTATAAAATTGTTTAAGACCTGCAAAATCTGAATTTATGGGTCTTTCTCTGTAACTGCACATTGGACACACCAGTCCAATCAGATGCTGTATGAGCTGTAGGAGCCTGAACATGATTCCCTTGGATGTTGGTCATGCATTTCAGTTCATGGAAATAAGAGCTACTATTAAAGGGGAAATATTGCGTTTGTTTTACAGAATATTTTCATATTTTTAAAACCTTTAGGAAAAGATGCAGAATGATAGACAATACAAAATAAGGCAGTATGGTAGCTTTCCTTCAAGAAATAAGGCTCTTCCATGAATAAATTTGGTTATTTTTTGCATAAAAGTAATTTGTTCACCCAAACTTTCACAAATTCAAATGATGACATCTGTTGCTCTTGTAATGCATAATATTTTGAGGAGGTAAAGCTATTGCTAGAGTTTATTGGTGATACTGAACAGTTCTATAATAAAGAGGTATTTTCTTTGTATACCATATTGGTGCATTTTAAACGCAATATTTCCCTTTAAATGACAAGGATTATATACAAAACTTTAATTTAATACCATGGTGATACCCCCTTCAAGTGTGTCGGAGACCACCTGTGGTCATATTCATAATAATAATAACAACCACAAATCCAGGCAGTAAAGCAGTTGTTTCAGTAGTGGCAACTAGGGGATAGGGGCAGGTGGCAAGGGGGTCATAGTCCCCAACAGAGGCCAGTTGCCCCAACAATTTAATTGACTTTGCTCTAAATGAGTGCAAATCCCTCAATTAAACCTCCAAATTTTCTAATTTTCCTTACTAATAATCCAAATTGTCAAATTTTATGCTATAGAAACCCCAAATTTTCAGCATTAGTCAAATCTGGGAGCTGCTGAATTGTTCTTTTGTAAGCTGTTAAAGTGTGTATGAATTTGAGCAAGGGCTTTGGGATTGCACTTCTTGATGGGTTCCTTTAGTGCATCATTTTCAACTTATGTGGAGTCTTACCCCATACCGGCTTTGAAATGATTGGTATGCTACAAAAAATAGGTGTTTCTGAGAAAAAAAAAATGGATTATTAGCAAAATGATATGACTGAGTTTATCAGTTTTTCCTGCATTGACCTGGTCTGAAGTCTATTGAGCTGGCAGACTAATTTTAGCTTTTTCCCTTCACTACCTTTTCCCTTCTGTATGCCTTACAGTCATAGAGTGTGTTGTCACATGAGAACAAGCAGGAGATCAGATCTGGATCTGTTCCCTGGATCAGATGTCGAGAGGTTGATCGCTCCTTCGGGGAGGATCAGACCACAGTGCAGCATGTTATCTCATATCCCGCACACACAAACTTGTGTAAACAAACATAACCTGCAGACATAATTTCAAGGATGCAACTTCCTGCCGCTCAAACCGGAGGAGGCAATCAGATCTCATGCAGGGGTTTAAATGGGAACGTTCAAGACTGCAGTTGGCCACAAAATTTTATATTTCACTGAGATGGGGGAATCAGCATTGGGGGATCAAGTGGGACCAGGGCCCTTGATCTTCCTAGTTTAGTCTCACATGCATATCTTTCTCTGTAATTCTGCACCACAAGGACATAGTGGACCCAAATGAGCATTAATAGCATTTCAGCACCAGTTTTCTAGCCATTACTGATGCTCTAGGAATTTTATTTTGTCTGATGTGTTGGACAACAGCTTCCATTTGAAGAGTGAACACTTCAAAATTGTTCTTAATAGTTCAGAGATCTGTAAACCTCTGGGATTTGCATGTATTTCAAGTAGTTGCTTAAAGGATTTAGTATTAGAAATATTCTGTGAAAGTTAATTTCATGCACAAAAACAAAAATAGGCCTGTACCAAAGTTCAATGTATTATTAATTGCATCACTAGAATCCTGTGGTATATATAGATTCTGTATGCCTCAATTGGTCTACTTCTTGTATGAAAAGCTTAAATTTTAATACAGTGGTCATCTGATCTCATCCTCTGGAGGTGATTTAATTCTGATGGAGAGCTGGAGTTTATTTTATGGCTCATCAATCTTCTATCCTGAACCAGGTCTATTCTTGAGTTATATATGGGAGCCTAGAGATTCAGCAAAGGTCAACCAAATCCACTGCTTTTGACATCCCCTGACAACTGAAGAAGGCCCCTGGGAAAACTCCCCATCTATTTATATATACAATACCATCTACTCTAGATCACAGGATAAAGTCACAGCCTTGTGCTTATTTCACTCTATGTTGCCCCCTTTGAAATTTTATCCCTGCAAACAAAAAAGAACAAAAATAGGGGAAATAATTTTCTGTCATCTTTCATATTTTCATCAACTGTAAAATGTTGTTCTCTCTTGTGAATACAGGACAAAACAGTTAAGGTACACAGTGCAATATTTCTGATATATTATACCAAATAATTAACAATTTCTTTCTGTAGCACTTCTCTTTTTTTTGTACAGGTAAGTGAAATTTTTTAAGGAAGGGATAAGAACTTGATGAATGGTGCATGTTAGGGCTTGAAACTAGTACCCTCACAGCCTAAGCTGGAGGTACTCCTACTTTATCCAGTAGTTTGGGTCAAGTTGTAATACATTTTGTAATGATGCAAAAGGCAAAGTTAATGATGTCATTTGTGGAAATGCATGGTGGGTAATTTAGTTGAAACGGAGAGGGATATGGACTCATTGAAGGAGGGATAATAGGAAGTGGGATTTATTAAAGGGAAGGAAAAGGTCATATATAGAGGCATTAGGATAAAGGGTGAAGATGGAGGTGTTGAGTACAGGGACAGGGTGAGGGGGAGGGGAGGGAGATTTCTGTTAGAAGTAGAAGGTGGTTCTATGGGGGAAGCTTGGTTATGAGAAGTCATTCAATGCGGAGTTATAATACTAAGTTCATTTTTGACTGTAAATGCCCATTTTGTATCATTGAAAGAGGAGAAAAAAGAAACTCACTTTTCATTTAAAGGAAACAGAGCCTCAAAGATAATGTGTTTTTAAAGTAAGCCTGACTTTGTAGTTAAATTCAGGTATGTTTTTGGTTTCGATGATAAGAGAAAACCTATGCATTCATGATGGCATGTGTGTATGTGTGTGTGCCTGTGTATGTGTGTGTGTCTGTGACACTTTGCTCATTAACACGATATCTCAAGAAGGGAAACTCTGACAGTTCTCAAACTTGGTACATAGATGCCCCATATTAAGAGGAAGAACCCTATTGTTTTTGGTGCAGGTCAAAGGTCATCTGGGGTCACCAGGGGTCAAACTCTGAAAACCTTGTTAACACGATATCTCAAGGTAGGAAGCTTGGATTGATTTCATACTTACTATGTAGATGGGTTATGATAAGAGGAAGAACCGTATTATTTTGGTGGGGGTCAAAGGTCATCAGGGGTCACCGAGGGTCAAACTCCGAAAACCTTGTTAACACAATATCTCAAGGTAGGAAGCTTGGAATAATTTCATATGTAGTATTTAGATGGATTATGGTAAGAAGAAGAACCCTAATTTTTTTGGCTGGGTTCAAAGGTCGTCTGGGGTCACCAGGGGTCAAACTGCAAAAACCTTGTTAACACAATATCTCAAGGTATGAAGCTTGGATTGATGTCATACTTAGTATGTAGATGCATTATGGTGAGAGGAAGAACCCAGTTGTTATTAGTGAGGGTCAAAGGTCATCTGGGGTCACTGGGGGTCAAACTCCGAAAACCTTGTTAACACGATATCTCATGGTACAAAGCTTGGATTGATTTCATACTTAATATGTAGATGTAGTATGGTGAGAGAAAGAACCCTATTGTTTTTGGCCGGGGTCAAAGGTCATCTGGGGTCACCAGAGATCAAAGCCCAAAAACCTTGTTAACACTATCTCAAGGTACGAAGCTTGGATTGATTTCATACATAGTATGTAGATGCATTATGGTAGGATGAAGAACCCAATTGTTATTAGTGAGGGTCAAAGGTCATCTGGGGTCACTGGGGGTCAATCTCCAAAAACCTTGTCAACATAATATCTGGAGGTAGGAAGCTTGGTTTGATTTCATACTTAGTATGTTGATGTGTTTTGGCAAGATAGAGAACCCCCATTGGTTTTGTTGGAGGTCAAAGGTCATTTGGGGTCACCGGGGTCAAACTCTGAGCCTCTTGTTAACACCATATCTTGTTGTAAGAAGCTTGGTTTTATTTTACAGTATTCAGATGTGTTACAGTGAGACTAAGCACCTGTTGGGTTTGGTGGATGTCAAAGGTCACCTGGGGTTACCAGGGGTCAAACTCTGAAAACCAAGACTTTATCTGGGGTCACCAGAGGTCAAAAAGGAAAATTTCCCAAGAGTTCCCAAGATCTTAATCTGAAGTCACCAGTGGTCAAACTCTGAAAACCAAGACTTTATCTGGGGTCACCAAAGGTCAAAAAGCAAAATTTTCCAAGAATTCCCAAGACCTTCATCTGGGGTCACCATAGGTCAAAAAGTAAAAATTTTCAAGAATTTATAAGATCGTCATGTGGGGTCTGCACAGGTCAAAAAGCAAAATTTCCCAAGAATTCCCAAGATCAATATGAGCACAAAACTATTTTTCCAACACCTTAAGATAGATTTTACCAGTGACTGAAAGAAATGGGATGACATAGCATTATTGCAAATAAAACATATGCAGTATGCATCATCGGAACCTCAATGAATTTTTACATTCTGGTTATAACATTTCATTTGTTTGCTTGCATGATTGACGCAATTCTTCAACCTTTTAGTTTTAATTCTCATCAAAATCATTAAAACAAAATTAATCTTGGATATACTGGAGGTATAGATTGTGTTTTGTTTTCTTCAGTTTAACCCCAAATTCATGCTATTGTGACCTATTTTTATAATGATTTCCTCTTTGGGGTCAGTAAAAAGTACAGAAGTAGAAAACAGAATAAGGCTGACACTTTCAGCAATATTTGCCACATTTTGTAAAAAATCTTCCGTGCAACTATTGCTTCAAGATTTGCATCCTCCTGAAACAATATTTTAATTAAGATGGTCCATACTGCTATGGCCTTCATGTATGAAATAAATCAATGGACTCAATCACAGAAGACAAAATATACATTGATGACTAGTGACAAAGATAGCTGGTGGATTCATGGTTGTTCCTCACAGCAGATCAACAATCAGCAGAGTTTGTTCTTTTGTGACCTTGTGGCAGAGGATGCAGATGCTAGGCAATTATTTAAATCTTTCAGTTTGATCCTGAATGATGTTGAAATTCCCCTCCAAGTTTTCACAGTATTTCAGTTAATGTCATTGGCCAAAGGTAGTATTGAAGTTTCCACCTGTGGAAAATTCCTAAAGCAGCAGCATTACAAAAAATCAGACCAGGTTCTTGGTTTCAGGTTAATTAAAATTATTTGGAGATGGATATGTTTTACATTTCTCAGAGGTGTGCCATCTAATATCTCTTGGGCAGGGAGAGTTTGGAAGGGGAGAATGGCAGGAACTTAGCCACTCATTTATGTATTTTCAAGATAGAAATGTCGGTGTTTTACCCTTCCTAACATTCCACATTTTTCCTATTTGAAGGTACACATGTTCGTACCCCCTCGTCTGTTACTCATTTTCATCATAAATACATTTTAATCCTTTGCTGATTACAAATGACTAAAAACAAAGTTGATGGAACAGAAAATGAATTTTTAATCCTAAGTTACCTACAATATTCAAGTACTAAGCATGCACAACTCCAGTATTTTGTAGCCTGGACTTTGAGTGGAGATAGATCTTCTACAAATATATCATAACACAATTCAGGCACAAATGTTATGATAGATCTGTAACTTTAAACTTTCAATAAATATATCAAACAGTATTTAATACATTAGTATAGACTTAAATTATTGGCCTCTCAAGTGCTAAGGTGGCAAACTGCAAATGATGGAGAATCACATTGGCCAACTCGTAATTGAATAAAGAAAATGACTAACAGAATTAACCAAATGTGCTTAACTTCTTCATTGAAACCTGCAAAATAACACAAATACAAAGTACAAAATATGATTTTCTGTATTTCTTTGACAGTACTGAAAATTCTCATGATTTTCAAGTTAAAAGTAGAAAATGGAGTTGCTACTTTATTGACTCCTGGTCCTGGCCAAGAGAGTCACATCTCTGAAATACAGTAGACAAGGGTCAATTTCTCAACAATACCAGTAAACTTCATCAATGAATTAGATCAAATTTCTCGTTTAGTTTCTGAAGACAGATAACACATGCATGTAACCGCCTTTACCTACAGGGCACAAGTCTATTTAACTTTGATGTAAAGGCTCTTTCTGAAACCGGAAAATTCCTTGTTTACTTCGAAGACCTTGATTTGTAGTCCTGACAAACAGATGAAACCATCTCTGTATTTCTTCCAGTTGGTTAAATATGACTTTTAGGAGAACTAATGGCCAGATGGATAACTTAATCCCTAATTTCAGTCATCAAATTTAATGGATTGTATGTGTCAGAGCATCTCAAAAAGTTTTGGTACCATGCTGATTTAAGTTGTTCATAAGATAAGAATGAATGCAAAATTGTTATTAAGTAAAGATATTTTTGTATTGTTAAGTAAGTCTGGCAGAGAATTCTAATACAGTTAAAGAACTTCATATGAATTTGTGATAGAGTATCAAATCCATGAGTGTGATTTGTTGTCTAAAATTGCCATTCTCATCTGGAGTTCAAAGTTAAGAAATCTCTGGAATTCATGAGTGTGCTTTGAGAATTTGAAGAGGCTTAAATGCTTCATCCAAAACTAAGAGGGTTTTATTGTGAAAATTATGCCTGACTTTTATGGTGAGAATCCTGGCCATATGGGGTGTGAATTCATGTTTTGTTTGAAATAAAATCTCTTAGCAAGATCAATAGTTGGGTAACAGATATCACAACTAGAAGATTATATGCAACCTAGCAATGTTTATTACATAAAGTGGTCATTGCCCTATGCCAGTGTGTTTAAAGATCATAATCTGGAAACTTCAAGAACACCATCAGCTCAATTAATCTTAGCTTCACACTGTCAAATCTTCTGCGAAATAGTTGGAAGGAAAAAAATCAGCTCAAATACCCTGCCTTGTGAGATTTATTGAAGCAAGATAACTTGCAAGCTTGAAAAATATACTTAAAAATGTTGAACTTGCGGTAACTTTCAGCCCTAAGGATTAAAACGTGGAAAATAAAAAGAAAACGTTTTGTCAAAGCAAACTTTGACGGTATAGGATATTCACCTTTGCATTCATTAATCTACTGTGTATACCAAAGATGTTAGAAAACATTTCAGTGTGGGTGTATGTCAATTAATGTTGATGCCATGATAGAACTTTAAGTAACTATTGTAAAAAGTGCCTTATTGTGGATATTTCATAAGTTGTGAGGCTGCCTCTATGGTTCCTGCCATGGCCACATGGACAGACAGTGACATAGTTGTTGGCAATAAATACACAAAAAGGTGTAAAACTTTCCTGACATTAAAGATCATACATGTCAAAATGTTTTCATGGGAACTGCAATGCTCAGTCTTTTGTTATCAAATAAGAAGCTTTGTTTTTTAACAGTCCTTTGAGCATTTTTCAAATATGCAAATTAAGTGTTAATATTAAAGAAGGGCTAGGCATTTAATATACGTTTATACCCATAGAGTACATAAATTATAAAGGGTATAGATGGATTATCATTTTCATCCATTGCTAAAGCCTCAAAGTATTTGAATTCATCTTGTCAATCATTTTCTCTGCTCGTTCAAGGGCCGTGGAGCCAATTTTGGAGTACGGAGCTAATCATCAAAGCGGCCCAATATGTTCAATACAATAAAAGCAATTTCAGGCAGCCAAAAATGCCCTCAGCAGAAAAAGTGTGGGGGCTTAGCGCCCCCACCCCTCCGCGGTCCCTGTCATTCATGTGACATTATTCATATATGAACTGTAGTAGATATCAAAGAGGTTCCTGGGATCCTAAAGCACTTTTACAGCTTAAATTGTGTTTCTTACTCAGTAATAACTTTATCTACAGTATAAAGCACACAATTCTACAGATTAATTCCAGCCTTGAAGGTCAGTTTTCTTAGGACAGTTGAGTGGGAGAAGCCTATACTGGCTTTTAAATTACAACTTCAGGTTGTAACCAACTCAAAAATTAAGATCAAATTGGTTTGTTCTTTAGTTCAGTCACATGGAAAAAACTGTAGATTAATTGCTCGTAAATGAAAATCCCCCTAAACTATGAACCGGCCTGGGATCGAACCCCAAACCTCCTGGTTTCTAAGCTTCATGGCTTCAAATGCCACCGCCTTTATCCACAGGGCCATAGCACCAATTTAGGTATGAAGTACATTAAAATTGCTGTTACAGTGGTTAAATAGAAAATGAAACAGTAAAACAATAAATGAGTTAACAAAACAATAAACAAAAGCAATAAAATGGTAAGACAATAAAACCTAAACTTACTTATCCAGCAAAATGCCTATAAAAAATTCTTTCAGACTAGACTTAAGGACCAATGGTTTGGCAAGAAAGAATCTGTCAGTGGCAGCATTTTTGAGAGGCCTTTGACATGTTGTGCTGGAAAGCTCTTTCTAATTGATTCAAGAGTGTGCTTCCATATTGGCCTATATACATCTCAGCCACCTGGAATGAAGAAGCTCAGTGAAGACTGTGCTTGGATATGCCACAAAATTAAAGGGGCTCATTGAGGTGACATCAATTATTTTGTGACGAGCTTTAAGGAAATCATTGCATGACAATGCTTCTAATTAACTTCATTACTGGTGTATCACTTCCTGTAGTTACAGAAAATGTGAGAAATTGTAGTTTTTGTGGACATTGATTGCACATGGTTACTACCTAAAGGTAAAAATTGTCTGGTCACAAATTTGTAATAAATGATTTTAATCATTAATTACCCTATCATTGCCATTTCAGTTGTGAGTTAGATGTGCATAATTTCTTAGTGTAATCATTTACCATCAAGATTTGAGTAAATCTCAACAGGTGTGAAAAAAAAATCATGAATTTTGTGAACCAACTCAATATTAAGCCCTTTTAAGATACACAGTTGAGGGTCAACCCATGGAGATTAAAAATTAAGAAACAGCACCTTGAATGTGATTAAGTCACAGGATGTCAGTGTTGTTCCTTAAAAATTGACCTATACAATCAAAATTTCTACCTCTCAAAACGTTATGTTGGAGATCATGATTGGCAAGAGCTTCCTATCTTTCAGTTTGAAATAAAAGTATGCTGAAAGAGGCTTTATTTCATTTAGTATCTAAGGGTTACAACAGTAAAGTGCATGGTCATGCATTTGGTCTTTTGTCTTGACCTCACCTGTAACAGCAATCATTTGACACACTGTGAGGATTTGCTTTTGTATTAGACTTTATAGTTTCTATGATATCTTTGTCTTTTTCATATCTATTTTCTCTCATCTCTTCCTCACTTCAATGGTAAATTCACACAATCGTGTCTTTGCTTATCATTGTGCAGTAACTGTTCACTTACAGAGTACTTGTGCAGTTTTTCTCTGAGAACTTTGAATCTTAGCATCTTTCCCTGAGACTGCTTTTGCGACAGTGTACTCTTCCTATTTTCCATCCTACTTTAATAGATCAATAAATGTGACTAGAACAGACATCCTTGCAATGTTTACTATTAATTTTAGCTTTTGTTTCAAACCCATACCTTCATTTCCTGAATATCAATTGGTCATTTCATATCAAATATGGTACAGAAGATGGACACCTTGAATGTCCTGAGGGGTCAACTATTTCAGTTTTGTGTCAGGAGTTTCATCTGTAATTCTAAGAGACTGCCTGAGTTCAAGGATGGGTAATCATGTGCAACCAAACAAGTGTTATTTAAGTCTCAAGGATTGTAACATTGTGTGGCTTTCTGAGTCATAACATAAAGACGAAAGGTGGGCAGATTTTATTTCTGAACTTGGGGCTAAAGTAAGGCATTGCTTGATCTTTAGTATGTTCAAGTAAATTTTAATGAAAAGGTGCACTCAGTCTAGCCAGTTCCTAGCACTCAGTATAGCCAGTTTCTAACACTGCTACAGCTAATAGCCAAAAGTATTAACTAAACTGATTATTATGATAACACTTGGGGGTAAGCTTGTGGAGGGGGAAGGTGTAGGTACACTAAAATACTGGAAATTTACTTACTTTGATTCACCCCTTTTTGTTGTAGTGTCATGTACTGTGCTGTGGATCTATCAAATTTCAGTCTCACCTATGGACATTCAACTGGCATTGACAGAATTTATACTTACTAGTGAATGATGTGCTTGTCAGTATTTCCAGTCTTTTGTGATGGATAGTTTTCATAATATTGACTAAGTGCTGGTATCGTTACTGGCAAATTGTGAAAGTGGATGCTGGTCAATCAATTTATACTGACACAAAATTCATGGGTCAGAATAAGCTGGAAGGTACCAAAACAGGACAGTTTTAATTGACACATAATATTAAAATTTCCCTTGATTGTATGGCATATCTTCTATTTGTGTGATTTAGTGAGACAGGGACTTTGATGTGCATTATATCACAATCACAATAAAAGCAGCCACTGTCACGTGTGTATGCACCAATTAAGATGGTGCAGTTAGACCCAAAGTTGGGGGGGGGGGGAGGGTTATCTTAGGGGCCGACAGATGTATGATATTATTGATTCCTTGCCAAAGGCAGCCAAGGAATCTATGCGATGGTGATGTCGTGTGTGTGTGTGTGTGCGTGTGTATGTGCGTATGTGACGCCTGCTTGTAAACACGATATCTCTAGAAGGGTAACTCTG
>WURT03000030.1:1697498-1710280 GCA_009936505.3 Holothuria glaberrima
CTGTGTGGGATCGCATGCTTGTCATGTGGGTGACTCAGTCTTGTTACAATATATCATATGGCAAGGAATCACTAAACCTTTTGGCTTTCTAGTTTGGTAATGTTTTAATTTGTTAGAGTAATTTCAATAGCACTGGATATGTGAGATAGTATGTCTGTATGCATAAAAGTTTCTGTTAGGAAAGAAAATGAGTTACCACACCTCCTCCCCCTCTCCCCAAAGAAAAAATGAAAGGGGTTGTAAAATATTTTAGTTTCTTCATTGTGAAAGCCACTCAGTTGCTTAAATAGCATGGAAGTAACAGCTGGGAGAGAAATGAAAAAGTAAATGCTGTAGCCCTTGTTCCTAGTTATCATGAGTGCATGGACCCAGAACTAAGCAGAGACTCTGCACATTTGTACCATACATTGTGTGCTTTATTCATTTCATGTCATTGCTTGATTTCCAGTTTTACTCAAATATGAATGAAGACTAATTTGCTTTTTTATTTAGATAATATTTGTTGATATGTTTCTGCTATCATTTCATTTTGGTAATTTCTAGTAAATGACCAGGCCTGTTTAAATCAATGGAAGTGAACAATAGCATCCAATACTGATTGTTTATGGCAAAACAGGTGCTTTAATATACAGAAGGACCAGCTGGTGAAGTCTCCTACACCACTGTTGTATTAAGTGTTAGGCCAGTTATCTGTATTCAACATCGGTATCAGCCAATATGCCCCATTTAGGACTGTAACGGTATCAGTAAAATATACCTAAAATGCCGATATAACCTTACCAATATTTATTGTCTTATACGTCAGGAAGGTGGTATGTTATTTAATATTTTCAATATAAGATCCAATATTTCACCCCATCAAAATGAACACTAAGCAGTGGTGCCTGGCAACCTGTTATTTAGTATGCATTTCTCAAATATCAGTTTCGGATCAGTAACAGCCAATATTTAGAATAGAAACATCGGTATGGGTGATAATGGCTCCTTGAAATATCGGCACAACACTAGTTATGCTTACACTATTAGTTCAACTATTCATCAGTAATCAGTTTGCTTTACTTCCTCATTTTAAGTAATCTTAATCATTCCTACTGTATGCATGTTTACCAAAATGGATATTAATATTTAACGTTTGGGGGAGAGGGGTTGAGATAGGGTAGCACGAGGCCAGCATGTTAGGATCGTAGCCGATGATGGTGTATTTTGATTGGCCACTCACAACTTCCAAGGAAGCAACACATTGATGAATGAAACAGTTGCACAGGCGTCAAACAGTTTTTTCACAGTGATAAAAACGACTTCTGATAAAGTAAAACATGCCACATATGATGTGTTACAATATCTTGAATTAAAATAAGAAACTTGGGTTGATTGATGGTCCTGGTAGTCTACCTGTATGAGTCAAAAATAAAGAAGTTGTTACCATCCTGTTGCCAGTTATCTTTCAAAACTCCACATACAGCTAGCAGCAGGGTTTTAGCAGACCTTGGACATTGAGAAGCTTGAGCAATGCTCATGAACCTGAGGTGGCCTTGATACACTTCTTAACTGCAGAACTGTATAAGTAATAAATTACTGAGTTTACATGAGGCTCATACAGTAGCTATTAGTTTGATCATTGAAAGAAGATACAGAAAAATGAAGCTTTGCTTTTCAAAATATCATCTTAGAATGCTGATTATGTTATTGTTTGCTTTCAAGGAGATTTTTTGTGAAAGACCAAAGCTTTGTGCTCTGATAATTACATTGAAGATTATTACATCAGATATGAAATTTCCTTTATTGGGCAGCATTGTAATGTTTAACTTACAATAGTGTATGTCAATAAACAATTAACTTGGGGAAGATACATGAGAAAGATAAAAAGAAAACTTTTTGTAAAGTGTCTTTATTTGATTTCTTAAAAGGATGACATAATTTTATGTGGCATGATGTACTATAGGTGCATTCCCATCCCTTTGTGTATACAACATACTGTAACATCACACAAAATGTCAGAGGTCCCAGGAATCAGAGCTAAAGGCACAGTACAGTGCAATGGCTTCAATGAATAGCCATAGTCATAGTCAGATTCACCTTTGGGGGGGGGGGGACGTGTAACCTATTGTGCAAAGGGGGCCCTTTCGGGTCAGTTTAGAATTTAGTTGTGGCAATTATGAGGGTGCATGGAAATTTTTGGGGCCCTCTAAGAAGTAGAAATACCAGGGCTGTAACCTGTAAGTTGCCTCGATTACTGGGTAAATCTGGCTATGGCCATAGTATTACTGATATGTTAGGAACAAGTTAAAGTATTTTGTTGAAATTTGCATACAATACCTGTAGAAAATTATTGACCTAAATTGTTTAGCAAGCAGGTCTAACTGTAGTTACAATTTTTTTTTTTTTCATTAAAAGTTTCATTTCATTGTTTTGAAATGGATTGGGTAAAAGTACTAGATTACCTTTATGAAATGTTGAGTTAACAAATTTCAGTGTCTACTATATGCATTTAAGAGCACGAGTGCATTTTGTGTGAGAAAATTGCATAGGTCATAAATGTGATGTTATGTGTTGTTTTATCCTGCTTGCTTTAAGCTCACTTTTGGTACAAAATGCAGTAATGGAAACAACATGTAGCTGTAGGAGTTAGATGGAATGCTTACACTGAGTTCCTCTGAATGCAAAATATAGCACTAGCTTCCATCCTTGGTACAAGACTATATATCTAGTAAATTGCTAGATATTGTTGATTCAATACTTTGTAAATTTGACATTGCAAGGGCGATAATGTAGTTCACTCTAAAAACAGTTGGTTCAAATTTGACCTGACGGGAGTCGGAGGGGCAACTAACCAAAATCTGTTCAGACATTTTGACTAGTCAAACCAACTTGGTTCAGTTTTGAACCAAATCTCGTCAAATATTTGAACAGATTCCGGTTGGTTGCCCCTCTGACCCCGGTTGGTTCAAATTTGAACCAACCGTTTTTAGAGAGTTTTGTCTCTTTTTTGTCCAATTATTCACCACAATTTTTTTGGAAGTATTAAAACTTTTTAGAATTGCTGAAATAAAAGCAAAGAAAGCTGCAACATAATGAGATAATCCAAAGCCTGCCATCAGTTTGGAATTGTTTTGGTACAGTAAGCGTGCTGTCACAGAAATCTTTAAATCTGAATCAAGAGATAAAAACAATTTGTAAAGACCTTGCAAATATCTTCTTGGGATGAAAATTGTCTTCGGGATGCTTCCTTCTGTTTGACGTCAATTGCTCCAGTATTAATAGTCTTGTTAATAGTGGTCTTGAAGTTTTGAAATAAATAGGAAACTTAAAAGAGATAGACAAGTCGAATACTTTTACTCCAAACTGAAGGTTGCACAGCTTAAACATGTTTGACAAATCTGAGAGAAACATTTCTCTGTATGGCAGAAAATCAATACAAATGTGCTGCAAAATTTCAATTGTGAAACTCTTTTTGATATGAAAATTTAACATACCTTGTCAGTAGTTCTACTTTATTTAACCATATTTTGAAACTATTTGTGTCAAATTGGTAGACAGTCTGGCTAATTGCCTGGCTTTTTTAGAGGAAAAAAGTGTCATGTATATAAATTCAAACAAATGGGTGGATGATCACTTTGTCAAATCCCAACGCAAATTAAGTATTTCCACATCTTTCTGTCGCATGTAATTAAGTCTTTCTGTTCAAATCTCCCTTGGCATTGAGATTTCCATGGAGCCACAATTGATACACAAACAGTCTCAAATTATATTGCCACTTAAAGTTATGAAATCAGAGAAAATTGTGTGCATTTATTTGTTAACTTGAGTGACAATTGGCGACTGTAAGGTCAATGCCTTTAGCATCCAAACAGCGTTAAAATGGAGCATGGTTGGGTAACCTGTGTTGACTTAATCATAAGGGCAATATATCCTCTTAGGGCAGGAGAGTTGATAGGATTTCAGGAAGAGCAAACAGAAGCTGGAATCGGTCACAGTTAGCTAAGAATAACATTTGGTGATGATGTTCCAGTGATGAAGAGTTTCTAAACAAAGAGGAAGGCCGAGTCCCATCCAGCAGGGAATAGAATGGCTTTTAGGAGGCAAGTAGGAATAAGTCAAGTGGGTACTTGAAGTGGGTCTTCAGTTTATAATATCAGATTTGATGTTGAGATGAAAAACATCTTACTTTTATATCATTTCATAGCTGAAGGAATGGGTGAAGTGTTCTTGAGTTGAGGTCTTCATGGCTCTCACTTTCTTCTTTTAGCATGACTTTTTTTTAATGTGGGATTGACTTTCATTAATCTTTGTTCAGGGATTACATTGCATTTATTTTGAAAGAATGAACCCACTCATTGATTCATTCTTGGTAGGTACATGTAGGATAAAATAGTCTCAAGGAGTGTCAATGTGCACTGCCCATGTCAGATTGTAAGAATTTTACTTGCAGGTGATTGAAGTTATGTTACATAATCATCGTCATCATCAAATCACATCACCATAGATGTTGCTGGCTAAAGGCCATATTTCATCCCTCAATAGCTTGCCCGCTTGGCAGATGTGTATTTACTTCTGTACCTATAGGGCTATTGGTTGCACTTGTAATGCTAATGTCCATCAACTTTCGCAAGAATTCTTCATGAAACTGTGTAAAATCTGTATGCTATTAACTATCCACTTATACCATCACAACAAATTATAAATATTCAATGAAAAATCGACTAAAACAAGTCTGATTACCATGCTGTTATTACTCACTTCAAGTTTATGCTAAAACCTTACATTATGCAGTAACATTTTTATGATTCTCAACTTTACTGTAGTAAGATTTAACTCACAGAAATAGGTTCCAGAAACAGAGAAAATAATGTAACATTTTAGCAAATACTTTGGTAAGAAGTTTGCTGTGGGTACACTTACTGTATTGCACATATGTGCAAATCTGTATGGGTTTTGTATGGTATCGCTTCTGTTGGGGTAGCCACAGTTTTTACTGATTGAGATATTATGAATGTACTGTGTAATGTGTACGGACTTGAAACCAGGCCACTCATATAGTACATCACTTGTCAGGGTTCCCGTCAAAAGGGGAGGGGAAAGGGGGATTTGTCCCTCTCCTCCTTTCCAGAAGGAGGGTAAAATCCATCCCTTTTCATTTCCATAAAAATAAAAAAAAATTGTCAATATCTTGGTTTCTTACTTAAGAAGAGGATGCTTTTGCAGTAATGTTTAAACTTACATAAATAAATAGCCTTTAAAACTCTTCAGATTGTACCTTATGGGGCCTTGAAGTAAGCTTTGTCCCCCTGAACCCATTTGTAACTTTGGCCAAGGACAACATCAATTTGGACTTGGGGTTTAGCAGTTATAAATCCCCCCCCCTTTTTTTTTGAATTTCTGACAGAATCCCTGCATGTAGAGAATCTCTGCTTTCCCATTTACGGACAGTTCTGGACTCTATTATATAAAGTTGCAAACAAACTAGGTGTTAGCATATAGAAGTGTGTAACCTTTGACTGGATCTGGGTACTTCCATACAAGGGGTGCTTGAAATATTTGTGAGGTACATATTTTGTACGTTTGTGTGGAATTTAGGGAGCAGTTTTACAGCTATGTTTTTTGTTACAAAAAAAAAGGATCACTGACATCAGGATGGGGCATGATCTAAAATAAGTATGGAAAAGGTGGTGTTAAGAGTTTGACTTCAAAAGTTCTGAAAAATTCAGACATTCCAGGGACCAGACATATGCCAGACATGCCCCCTTTGATACGTGCTCCTATAATGTGATAATGTGATAATAAATGGAAAAATTAAACCTTACAGAACTAAGCTACAGTATATGTATATGTTATCTACTGTATGTTATTGTTATTCCTGGAAAATTACTTGGGAGAAGACGTATATGCAAATTGATGCAAATTTGACCATCATCACTATAGCCACTTGGCCAGCAGCAACCCTTGACTACACTGATTATACTTTGTAGAGTAAGCTAGTAAGTTAGATGGGGTTTAATGACACACCAACATGAATGTGTTATAAAGTGTCAGCAAGAACTTGATAAAGGGATAAAAATCAACTTAAAAAGGTAAAGTTGGGGTAAAATTCAACTAAAATGTCCTGGCAAATGCAAATTCAGAAGTCATGTCAAAAATTCCTGTACAGGTCACTTTCCTTGAGAAAGCCCAAAACGAGAGAAGGGTCTGTGTGATCAAATAACATCTTCAGGTTTGGCACAGTGTAGTACATCTGACGAATATGGGAGCATTCATAACAGTCAACGAGAATGTGACTGATGGTGATAGCACAGTCACAGGGGATACAGTATGGGATTATACTTTGTAGCCTTCATAAAAAGGCATACACTATTAGTGTTTGGCCCATCATAGCTGTTTAATACAGCCTGTGAAACCGAAGGTCTGCAAGAATTACTTCACTAGAATCATATCTTCGTGTCGGTTAAATGTAGGTCCAGGCCTAGATGTAGTTGAGAATGGAAGTCACAGTGGTTTAACAAGCTATCAATCGACTAAAGAACAGCAAATTTTTACAGACAATTTGTGAAGTCTTGCTTAGGATGCCCTCAGAGTTCCTAGGCTGGATCAAATAATATAGTCATGGAAGCTATACTACCTCAGAGATAGTACTTCTATGATATAATTGTAATCATCATAGCTCTGAAGCAATACTTTGTGGACAATGAAATTTATTAAAGAAATTTTCCAGTGACAAAAATCAATGACTTCGAAAAATGCATATAATTTTTCGGTTCTAGGAGGTGAAAACTGCATCTCAATAGCTTGTAGCGTTTGGAAGGTACCAATTTTCAAAGAAATGCAATTTTTTCTCAGGATAAAGTGCATTATGGAAATCTGTGATGTCATCACGGTACATTAATTTGACATAGCAATGGATTTCTCTATGATATTCACCTGCTGTAGGGAATATTTAGCAACTTTGTTTGCTATGCTGTACATATGGTTATAATTTATAATAAATATTCATGGAGAGATATTCAAACATTTCAACAGTATCAAATTTCAAGGACAAACAGGACATTCAATTATAAAGAAAAACAAAAGAAATCCGAGGCAATGTGCCCACTTTACATAACATTCTGTGACCTTGATGAGAACTAGAGGTTTTTTTTTGACAGAAATAAGTAGTCTTTAATATTAGATATTGAGTTAGGAAAAGAGCATTGCTATGGGGTCTGGAGGACATGAACTGTTGTTTTTTTCTCTTTCACATGGGACCCTTATGAAAAGTCACTGGAAAATGCCTTTAAGAGGTAAATGACCACCCTGAATCAAGTAGTTTAGTTAGATAAGGATCAGAAAGGATGAAACATCCATTAAATTAATCCATTTGGCTTCGTGGACCTTCGGTCTAGCGGACCCTAATTATTCTTCAGTTTCATGGACCTTCGGTCTCATTGACATTCCATCTCCTGAACCCAAATTCACATTCTGTCCCACATCAGTTTCTCGCTCATGTGCCAATGCAATTTCGGTCTGCTAACCTTCGGTGCTGCAGTGGACCTTTGTTTTTGTGGGAAACCCCCACCATAGCATGGTAGTCAGTCATGCTATTGTAATACCATGTAGGTTTAGTCTAGTCCCTGTGCTAATGCTGTTCAGGCCAGGAAGTCAAGTGGAACTGTGGGTGCTACATACTTGCTTCAAGTTTATTGGTAACTGAATTAAGTATAGCACACTTCAGTTAGTACTTTTATCTTACAAATCATGGCATTGAGAGCTTTCTTAGTGTAATTGGATTAACTTAATGGGCAGACTGTATGTATATGAGAAGATACTGTCCTTACTGTGCATATAGTGTTTTTGTGACATTTGTCCTGCACCTTTTTATCTCATAATATGTTACTGAGATCATTATCAAAACATGATTCTTTGTAGGTGATAAGAATTTATTTGACTTTCAACTTCGATTGACTTCTATATGACTTCCATGATTTCCTGTGTTTTCACTACCAAACTCGAAAGAAATGAATTTACCAGCTGTTTATGTGCCTAAGGAAGGCTGTTATATCTGTTCAAGGAATAGAGTACCCTTTCTTGATACCAGACAGAAGGGGTCAAGTTAAAAGGTCAACTGTCTGGATCTGTGACCTTTAAAGGTCAAATAGGTGACTAGGGAATGTAAAAGATGCCTTGGTACCCATGATGAAGAGTGTAAATTTGATTGAATTATTACTTACAATAAATTTGACTCTGGTAGAAAAAACATCCCATATTAGAAAACCAACTGTAGAAAAAACATTTTACGAGTATTTCATCTTTGGCTCATTGCCAGCTCATGTTCTCCAATCAGATACCTTGAGTCAATTATGATCACTGCTGGGAAATAATATCACAATAATGATTATTGACATGGCAGTGAACAGTAATCTTCATAGAAGTTACCTTAAAACATCAGTTATGACCAATTTTTTGCCATACTGTATGAAGTTACCTTTTTTCACCTTCTTTATGAGTTCATATTTTGGTCTTAATTTTTCTGAAGTTCCACCCATAAACTTCCTCATCAATATTTTCTAAAATATACACATCTTGCATATGTAACCAGATTATATCTTATTTCTTCTGTTTGGAAATAGATACATACTTTGTCATTAGGAAAATCGCATGATGAGTGCCAATTTTAATTGCATGTTACAATGGGTCAGTACTTAGTCAAGGTCTTAGCTCTGAATTTATAATGTATTCCATGAAATATAGTAAACTAAAAATGTTTCAAGTCGTAACAGGATCATAAACTTGAGCTTTTCCAATATTGCACATAGGCAAAAACTGGCAGTAAAAAATGGATATGGAACTAAATTTGTTTGTATACAAGACATCATTTTTCATAACAGGTAGATTTGATTCTCTCCTGAACCATATTGATATTCTTTGATTAGGGATGTAGGAGTGATCCATCGAGAAAATATGGAAAGTATACATTCAATATATAAACTCTATAACAGTATTTCTTAGCATGAGTGATTCATCCTGTGTATTAATATATGCATGTATATCACAGAGATGTACGCAACTAATGAAGGGGTCTCAATTCCCATTGTGTTATAAATTTGTATGTGAAATATGTTACATTGTGAATTTTCAAGGAGGTGGGCTGTGAGAAATTTGGGAAATTTAGCACTTTTTGTAGGAAACTTTTTTGTCACTTTGTTTGTAAACTGATGTTGCAATTGATGGTTACAGTATGTCGTAATCGTACATTCCGTAATGATAATTTATAAAAAGTGGTAAGTTCCAGCAGGATGACTGAGGTTGTATTGACTCATATCCTTTGCATTTTAAAAACATTGAACACATCCACCACAAGATTTATTAAAGGGTGTCATTCATAGTTGAAAGTTATTTTTTTTTATTGTTGTCTTGCCATGAAGAAACTAATTCTGAATTGCCATACCAAAATTCCTTCCATATATTTGTAATGCTGAGCTTGTGCATTGGTCACTTGAAAACAGTCACCAAGGCATACCTTTGGTTACACAAGTAGGGTCCACTAGATGAAAGATCAGCTGGAGAAAGTTCTCACTATAGACTTTAGGGGCACTTTCACTAATCCCTAATCTTATCCTCATCGTAATCCATAATCTAGTAATCCTAATGCAATGCTGTTTCCATACCTTAACCCTGCCTCTGATGCTAATCTAATACTCCGCTGATTTCAAGTTGTAGTCAGCAAATTTAACTTATTTACTGTTAGTAAAGCATAATTTAGAAACTTTATTCGCAGAGAGCCAGAGGTGACTGAGCTCATCTAGTTCTTCAGGGGGAGTATTAGTAGCCTTGGCCATAGTCAGTCCCATGGAGAGGCTGAGGTAGGCCCAGGGATATTTTAAAAAAGGACCCTAGTCTAGACTTCAAAAATTTTCTGAAGCATGTTATGGCCCCCCATGAAAACAGTGCCTGGGTAGTAAGACAGGTTTACTCAACTCTCTCTCTTTTCTGGCCTTTTCAAGGAAATTGTTGGCAAAAGTGGTGCAGGACAAGTTTATGTGATGAGTTTTTCTGTTCTGTGAAGACACAAGTGGATGATGCATCATACAATATACCATGCTGCAGTAGAAAAGGTGTGGAAGGTGAACAATATTAAGGAAGCATATATAGCATATATCAGACCTAAACTCTTGTTTAATTCTTAACAAAGGAGATAGTTACTTTTCAGCAATATCATCATACTTTTTCTCTGTGTTTCTTTTTGAAGGTCTTATGCCAATTTTAGATAAATTTTTGAAATGTGTGAAAAAAAAAATTTCATCCAAATCATTGTCATAAATTTTAGTAACGTTTACAGGGTGATACATAGCCCCCCACCCCTTCCAAAAAAAAAAAAAAAATGAAATATTTTTGACAATATATACTAAATCCATTTTGCTCCTACTTAACTCCCCTATTATACTATTGGATAGTCCATATACTGCAGAATGGACACTGACAATGAAAATTTTATTTCTGACAATAGAACTACTTGTTAATTTCGAATATTTTGGTAAAATCATAAAGTTGGTTTATTAGTAGGTCTCTTTGCAGGGCTCTACATTAGCACTTGCCCGCTTGCCCGGGGCAAGTAAAAAATTTCCAGGGCAAGCTGTCTCTTGTTCCAACTTGTCCAAATGGGCAAGTAGGCCTAGTAACTCCTATTTCAAAATTTGAAGTGCAAAGAAAAGATATTTTCCCACAGTAAGAAGCAAGAGTATTAAAAAGATGAATTTCACAAATCACACCACTCTTTAAAAAAAAGTTGAGGGTCCCCAGACTCTTGGGGTGAGAACCCTTACATTAAAACACTGTTAATTACTGTAAATGTGTAAAACATTTTTCAACTCAGAGATGGAAGAAGGGTGTTAAGGGTAATTCCAAGGTTTGTTGTCTCATCTGTGTGACTGTAAGCAACCATGTGGGAAATTAATATTTTGCTTTCCCTACTGCAAGGGGCAAGTGAAAAAATACCAGGGCAAGTGTATTTCAGTGGTTGCTTGCCCGACTTGGCAAGTGAGCTTGAAAGTAAGTGTAGAGCCCTGCTTTGTCACACTTATTTTGGAGATAAGGCTTTAAATGCTTAAAATGTTTTATTTGCATTTTATTGTAAAGTGCTATGAGCATGCAGCTTTACTGATCAGCCAGGTGGCCACATTTTGATAAGCTTAGAAGCGTGAAAACTGATACATTTTTAACGCTACTAAGCGAATGCGGCTGCATCTCGGGGTATCTCGGGATTTGGAGATACATTTCCTAAAGCTTATCTGCGATTAAATCTAACCCTAATGAACGCATCTAGTGTTGCTGATTTTGTACAATTTGAATATTCATCACTTCTGTTATGTCAGTATTCTAAAACAACTGTTACATGTTTGCCTTTTGTTTATATATAAAATCTAATTTGCCCTTTTTGTGAGTTGAATCTTACGTCTTTTGAAATTATGGCTGCATTTCTATTTTTATGGTAGGGGAGTTCCCAACCTATGTTTTGCATGACTTTCAGCCACATAGATATATTATTGGTTGACTTTTTACATTGCCCTTTGGTAGCAAGTGGTTTTCATTTCCTTATTAGGCACAGAATTTCACCTCAAAGATCAGTGCCTTCCTTCTGTGTAGGTTACAGATACACACAAATGCCACAGAGCTCAAGTGCTCATTTTACCACCACTGACTATTGCTAAGGTAAGTTTTTTGTTACCAAATAAAAGAGCCTGCAAATCATTGGAGCAAAGGTCAGACTCAAATTGTTGGTGAGGTTGGAAAGAGTGGAGGCCTCTTTCAATTTAATACATTCCCTGGGTGATTGCATTGGAATGTTGTTTTCAGAAAAGCTATAAAATATCTGTCAAGGCTGGTTATGAAAAATGTAAATTGCTAGACAGCCTGTAATGATGCCGAAAATATTAAGAAAAGGGAAAGAGGGAGTAGCATGGATGAATTTTATGACTTCTTTTTTATGACTTAAGAAGAAAAAGTTTTAAACCTGCTGTCTTTACAAGCTACAGTTTTTTATTCATACATTTTCAAAATAGATGGATGTGAAAATGAAGTTGTCAAAATTGTGGCAAGTTTCTCAAAGTTGTCAACTTTTAAGTTATGAGGAGTTGGATGGTATTCTATGGAATTTAGACTTGTATCGTATTGATAATTATTTTCATAATCCACACTTGCCTATTTTTTATTCCTTAGGTATACTTTGTATAAACCAGGATCGATTTAGAAAGATTGGCTTTGATGACTACTAGGGTACACATAGTACTGGTAACAAAAATACTCACACCTGTACTGTAACACAGTAGAGGTAATATACACTTGCAGGAGTACCCAAGGTTTTTTTCAGGACATTCCCTGGGAGAATGGACCATTTCTAGTGCAGGTTCTATCAAAATTTTTGGGTGTAAGAAGGTTTACAGTAGGGTACTATTGGCAGAGATTGAACAGATTGAATGCTGTAGCTGGACATTATTTATACTTGCTGCTTGAGATTTATCAAGAAAGCACTCTTTTAATGAAAGTAATTTTTCAGGGTGTTTGAAGGTGTTTCTGAGGAGTTGCTACTCCTCTACCTATACTCAAACTGGCAACATTGCAAACATTTTTTTATTCCATAGCCTGTGTACTTGGTGTGAGCAGGCATGCCAGGCAGTATGGAATTATAGTTTGGTACACCTACAAGCAAATCATTATGCAGATCACTTTTTTCCATTTTTTTGTGTTATTTGGTTGTTTAGTTGTCTTTTTGGTTTCGATGAAAGAGAAATCTATGCGGTCATGCTGGCGTGTGTATG
>WURT03000030.1:1718809-1729357 GCA_009936505.3 Holothuria glaberrima
TTTTTTTTTTTTTAGGAGGGTGGCTCTGTATCATACAATATTGTCAGCACTATAAAAACATTGTGGATTGGTACGGTAAAACGAAAAATTGAAGTTTCGTAATTACATACAGTTCACTGTATTAAAAGCAGTCTTTTTTCCAAGTGTAGAGGAATTAAATGGGAAAGTTTGGCATTTTTATTGTGCTCGTCTTCATGGGTAACTGCCACTCTTGCCATCAGGTTGCATACATTAGCGAGAATTGCATTGAAACAAAAAAAAATTGTATTTTGTCCTAGTTTCACAGGTTTTCTTGATTGATTTCTCAACAACATTTGAAGTTTACTTTGGCCTACTATACTACTGCACATTCAGTCAATCCCACTCAACTATAGTAAGGGACAGGTAACCTCTAAACAGCCACTTCCCATCACAGACAATGCCCTCAAGAAGTTTACCCCTCTAGATAAGAGTTTAGGGTAAGGTGTTTTGGTCAGGTTAGAATTGGGGGGGGGGATATCTGATGGGGGAGTCAGCAGAGAGAATGGTCAGGAAAGTTTCCCAGGGGAGTTGTACGTGCAAAACCTAGAAGTACTTATCCATTTTCATACTGCCAGCTTCTGTACAGTGTAGGTCCAATGATGAATAAGGGAGGGCAAAGTTGGATCAACAGTGGTCCCAGCAGTGGCATAGCTGTGGGGTCTTCACAACACCCATGAGCCTCCACCATTGGCAATTATTATAAGATGCAAGCACACAACGACAATTATAGGATTCTGAAATATTCTCTTCAGGAACTTCATGGGGCACCAGACAAAGTAAGTCCAACCTAAATCACCACCAGTTTTTAATGTTGGCCTTATGTATAGTCTTCCAGCCTACTCGACTGTCACTATTGTACTTATATGTACGTAATGGCAGGGCTAGATAGCGAGGGGTAGTATAGGTCGAGAGTCAAGTCTATCCAGGAAGTTGTCATCCCTGGTCCATCCTTACAAAAAAGGGTGGGAATTAGACTGAGTCCCCTACACTATTGTCGTCTCTTCCTAATTCCTTTAATGTGATCCCAAACTTTCCGGAGTCACACAATTAGGAGCTTTTTATCGAAAAGCCTCCCTAATAGTTTCAGAGGAGAGGCAAGAACTTTATCTCCTTTCGTAACATCTCCCTGGTTTAGCTACGCACTAGGCCTATGCCCACTATCATATTAGTGTGCCTGAAGTTGAACGTTGTATGAACTGTGATTACGACGGCTGTAATTCTTCTTTTCTTCTGGGAATTTGGGTATTTTTAGTCCTCCTGACGATAATCTTCCTGTTTTAACTTCGGGTACTGTCCAGAGACAATATTTTGCAGCGTACACAACTAGGGACCTGTTTTCGAGCTACAACAACAACTTAACAGAGTATGTGGACTACATTATAATCAATGTTATCTTTACAAATTTCGCGGTTACAACGCTCGCGCAAGCCACGCTATTCTAACAATGGCATCTTCTGTAATGCGTACCTTTATTATACTCACATCACCGAATAGAAAAGCGCATATGTCAAATCAACACTTAATTCGTCCCGATATTTGCGTCTCTGTGAGGAGTCGACTTCCGTAACAGTATGGGTTGAGGAGTTTGGTATCTATACTTATCATATCTTTGGATTCCACATTGACATGTGTCCTCGAGTTATATGGCTCAGTGTGTGTGCTAGCGATGAGATAAGCAACTCCGTGGATTACCCTCTTGTTTTTTTTCACTGCTTTGAAATTTAGCTCCTATTGACCAAAAGAAAGCTGGATTTTCTCAAGCATTTCATAAATGTCATAATATATTCACTGATCCTGTTGTTGTAAATAATTTGGTTACTTTGTTTTTTCAGAGATAAACGAGCATGACCCAAATCTGCTGTGTAAGTAAATCCTTTTTTCAGAATTAACGAACTGAAAAAATTAAACCATTTACAAATTGAAAGAGACGCACTAAATTTTGTCTTGTAAGATTGGAAGAGTTTGGTTAAAGGTAAGACGTAACTATTTGTATGTGCTCTAACAATTAACAATTACAAAATTCATCATGCAGGAGACAATAACATATGGCATACTATTGCTAAGGGTAAAACATGGGAACAAGACAACATTATGGGATGGCAGGGGCAATGAGCAGAGCCGGACTCAGTGTTTTCTGGGCCCTAAACTCTTGGCCTGTTTTGAAATTAAATTACCACAACACGAGTTATGCTACGCTGACATGCACAATGTTGTTTGTAAGCCCTTCTTTTTAAAGCCTATGTAAAGTGCCAGTAAGACGATCCCGGCAAAACTATTAGCGATGACGTGGTGTTAACTCTATCTTCCCAACCCAAAAGCGATACTACATACACTGGGGAACACTGTACTGACCATGAGCGGAGAGGATGACGGCAATATAGCACAAATAGGGTCACGTTAAGTAGAACTTGGGTCTTCCAACCCCCGGACTAGTTACAATGTATTCCAGTACCATCCAGTCATCCCTGATTGTGAAACCCGGGTAGCTGACTCAGCTCACTGCTAAAATAGTCAAACACGAATGAAGCAGTCAGGAATGGTCGAAGAGGAGTCTGTTGGGGAAGGGCTTTCACACTACGAATTTCTGATCAGTGGTTTTTAAAGAAAGGTCTCGTGAGTTCTTTGATACTTTCGAAATCATGCCAAAACCGGCCTTGTGTGTGAACCGCAAGGCTCATAGCCACAGGAAGCGAGAAAGATTCCTGTCGCGAAATTTTAGGGGCTGTCGAAATATACTTCGATTCAATAGCATAATGGTAATATTTTATTTTGTAGGGGATAGAAGTGACCCCTTTAACTACGGGCTTGATGTGCACTAAGTAAGGCAAGGGAACCGCATGTTGTGAAAAAGCTGAGAATCATAATAGCGTGATTGGGTGGTCCTAGCCCGAAATTTATAGACAATACTCATTGAAAAATTTTTGAAAGTGTTTAGTCAACGAAATGGTCATCGCAAATTAGGAAGCACTGAGTAGGAGCGTAATGTTTTTCTATAAAGAAAATTTCTACGATTGTTATCTAAAAAACCATCAATAAATTTGACCATTTATAGTGTAACAGTGCCTAGGGAGCAGAGCTGTAACCAAGTCACTCTGTTTTGTGGCAAGTCAAGTCAACTATACTCATTTTAGCGACTCAAGTCATGACTCAACTCACTGTGTTATTTCAAAGGGGGAAAATCGGTCAGTCAGGCTATTTTGCAAGTTGTGACTCGAGTCATGACTTGATTACAACTCTGCTAGGGAGGCATGTTCCCGGGTCCCCCACTAGTGCATAAGGCAGTTAAGAGAAAGGGACTAATTTGTCATTACTGAATGACAAATACATTTCAGGTTTTGAGTGGGGTGGCTCATGAAGACAAAGGGGTGGATGCAGGATTTTAACAGAGAGAGGGTGGCACCGAGCTCCAAAGACAAGAGAGATCCGCGAAGCGGCGATGGGGAGAAGTGCCATAACCGACCTCGGGCCTTATTAAAAGTTTTCATGATGTTGTGCTATTAACTGACTCTCACAGCGTATATCACAGACATTAAAACGGTTGTGAATGTTTCCTTCAGAAACAGAACCAGATTTTTTTCAATTAACGCAGAGTACCTTTATATGGAGAGTAGCGACATTGACATTCCAAAATTTAAAGGTCACGTGACAACAGGAACCATTTATTTCCTAAAAGTTTCGTCAATACAGTGTCAGTGCATTGCATCCGCCCAGAAAATGACGGGTTGTTGTACATTTGGGTGCAACGTTCGGTCTAAGAAAGGGTTAGAATGTACCGATTTCCCACCAACAGGGATAGATCTAGGTTTTGCTGTAAGGGGTGGGGCGGGGGGTTGACGATGGCTTGTGTAAGAGTGCTGGCCGTCCTGGGCGAGGGGTCCAAGAGAAGGAGAGGGGTGCCCCTCCCCTTGGAAAATGTATGTCTCAGGATGGGGTCTATATGCAAAATGTTGCTATCATTAGTTCCATTTTTTCCAGCATGTCACTTTCATGCAGTAGACATGACTATTTTTCGTGGAGAAGACTACAGAAAATACATAGCCCTTTTTCAAACTCTTATCATTCATACCATACCACTTTGATTGGAATGGTAAAATTTGCAAGAATGCTGATCCTTGAGCGGCTAGTGATGGCCGTCCTAGGGGAAAGATCAAAGGGGAAGGTGTGTCCCTCTCAGGACGTGGCTTAGATCAGTGGCGCCGCAAGAATTTGGTGCACCACAGATGACGTCGTGATGCCACTTCAGTCATCCACCCAGTCTGTGTATTTTATAAGCGCCTCCTGTGTCTGTGCACAGCAGTGGATGAACCTTCCTTTGTCACTACATAAAGGTGCCGTTCGCCGTTCTGGGGGAGGTGTGCAAGGGGAGAGGTGTCCCCTGCCCTTTGAGAAATTTTCGTTAATTTAAGGTGGCTTACATGAAAAATGGTGCTATCTTTAGGATATATTTGGAACTAATTATATATGAATGGACAATGTCCATAATTTAGTTAATTGTAGTTTTGGTTAGATGAAACAAGAGAGTATGTTGTGTAAGAGAAGGGTATGTTGTCAACAAACCTCCTGAAGCACCTTTTGTTTACTTTACTTCCTTTTATTCTGGAAAAGTTTTAAGCAAAAGTACTTGCGTGGAGTCCACAGAAACATTCTTGGACTATTATGACATTTTCTTTTGCTTCATTGCGCATTATAAAAGGATATCTAAGGCTAGTGGCCACCTTATACGGTCTCCGGGAAGCTTTAGATTAATTGTATGGAATGGGGCACTGTCATGATGCTAATTACCTGACATTCAAATGACGCTATACAGTATGACGCTGAGCACTTTACAACTATCGTATTTTTACTAATTTTGAATGAAAAAAATCCTGACAAGCAGCCTCCAGAAATGGGAAATGGGAGGGAGGTAGAGTGTAGGTGCCGGGAGGTGATGATAGACTTCCGTGATAGGTAAAGCAAAAGAGGTGAAGGGACTAACAACGGCTTTCCAGAATGTTGCAAGTGCATTAACAATCACCATCTATACCGATAATAGCTGTGCGAGAAGCACTAGACAATTTTTTTGAAAAATGTTCAACAGAAAATACGTACTTCACACCTTCCACATTCTGCTTCAATTTAAATTAAAAAATCCCATATGTGAGACCTCTACATATGTTGGAGATGTACCACTGTTTTTCGGAAGAGAGACGTAATCAGAATAGCTCCATTGTATTATTACCTTAATAATGGTCTTGAGATGGAGTGCAAACCGCGACAAAAGCGCGCGGAGCGCGCAGAAATTTTTCATTAAATGAAATCTCCTTCACAGAACTTGCATTTAGGTCCTGCATCGAGACCCTTTCAGTTCTCTAAAAAAAACTATATGCCAATCAAAACCGGTCTTTTACCTATTTGAGGTCCCTTTATTGCCCTCACAACACTGTACTGAATTTCAGTAGCAGAAATTTGCGACAGCTATTTATGACAGCCTAAACGTCGGCGGGTTAAATCCCTCAAATTACAATCTTCAACTCGGCAGCAAAGTAGGAGTATACAAGGGCACTGTGTTGAGTACTGCGTACAAAAGAGTACACTGTCATAATAAATTGAGGATGAGGTCTCATTGAAGCTGAAACTAAGAATTTCCTGAAAGGCTGTGTTATAAAAAAAGAATCCAATCAAAACTCTTTCTTTGGGGTATTTCGAAGGTTTTACCAACCATGAACCTACGAAAATGGATAATTATTCCAGAATTTATTGGGAGTTCAAAGGGGATAGCCTTTTATAGCAAATAATAAAAATGCAAAAAAATAGTTAATTTAAAAAAAATGTAGAAAAATTCAAGGGGGGGGTTGAACCCCTAGAACCCCCTTGTATCCAACACTGGGTCACCAATACTAAAAGAAAAAAGATTAGAAGAAAGTTTATGATTTGTGGGCACAGGGCCCTATCTTGGGAATACTGTGACATTAAAACAAAGCTCTGATTCTTGGAGAGATTCAACAAGGTGAACGTGAAAACCAGTTTCATGTTCTTCTACATATGCTTAAGTTGTAGTTATCTCACATGTTATACTTCGTAATACTCCACGATCTGTGGGACTTGGGCCCAGAGCCCAATTAGGTATGGAGGTTCTTAAACTAGTACTCTGTGCAATTCAAATGCAGTATTCCTGTACAATGACAAAGAGCAACAACGCAGAAGTGATTAAGTGTGACTTCAATGCATTTTGTGGTGTCTAGTACTCTTATACCAAAATAAGGGCCCGAGCCTGGAACCTTAATCGACTATCAAGCTTCAATGTAGTCTGAACCTTTATACCTCACATTTTCATGCCTAGTTAAAATCCACCCGAAGCGAACAGACCCAATCATGGAGTATTGTCGGATCATGCACTAGGTTTCCTTATTACTAGGGCCCTACAATTTTGCCATGGGGCCCCAGTGCCATATTATGTAACTAGGGAAAACCTTTTGTTCTCTTCTCTCGATTTGATATAATGCACCATCGAAATGTCCATTTGGTTCAAAACCTTTCACAAGGAAGTAGCCTATAAAGTCTTTAGGTTCTTCGTGTTTCCAAGGGGTCTCTTGCTATTCGCTCCCCACCTCGGGCCCCAAAGAAACTTGGTCCCATAATTCTCAGTCATATGGTTCTCCACCCTCACATCACGTAACCAATGTTGAAACATTTTGTGAACTTCTATTGTAAAAGTAAAAGATGATGGCTCTTACTTGGTTGGTTGGTAAAAATATGAACTAATAATCTGGCCCGTAGTGCCATTTTCTCCCTCCTCTAACCCATATCACTGTGGCTGGGACCCTGATATTTGTTTCGTGATACTCTACTTCTCCCGTTCAACTGCCACCAAGGACGACAAAAAGTAAACCCACAGCATTTACTAGGAACTCGGGTGACATTGTGCGGTGTATGCTAGACACTTCTCCAATGGAAACAAAAAGGTGTCCACTTTTAAGTTGTCGCTACTCTCCATATAAAGCAACTCTTAGTTAACAGCTCCAGTGGCGCGGCAAGGATTTGATGATTGCTGGGCACCACAGAAAAGTATGTCGCACTCCCAACCCAGATGACCCAGAAAGTCGGAGTGAGTGTGCTTATGCGTACCAAAGAAACTTGCACCCGAGGAAACCCCTTTGTCATCTGGTGCGGAGGTGCCGTCCTTGGTGGATGGGTCTAGAGGTATGAAATCATTTGAGAATTTTTTGTTCGAAGAAGGTAGCTTTGATGCAGAGTGTTGCAATATTTGGCAAAGTTCTTAGGTGAATTGTTGTTTTTGCTTTGGGTGTAAAGGAAGGCTGTGTTGTTGAAGTCGAAGGGTTTAAATTCCCTTCCATTGCAAAAGAATTGTTTATATACCATGGCGTACATGCTAAATGGTATTTAATTTCGCAAAGTATTGAAGTTATTTTATGTTAAGGAATTACCCTTATTTAGAGATATTTTGGCTGTGGTATGGTACACCTTCAGTGCTGGTACCATGGTGCCGGCAAATGGCCCTCTGGAAACTCTGGAGTAGTAAAACTTCAAGCCGTCACTATGATGCTCTTACATGACATCCAATCGACACTACTAGAGATCTAGTCGAGCAACTCACAAACTTCAGTTTTTATGCTTTTTTACCTAGAAGTCAAATAGACAGTTTCAATTGGAATGGCCGAGAAATGAGTAAAGGTATAACCAAAGAGGTAGAGGGTCAATTATTATGTTTCATAACGCATATTCCCTATTAATGCGCTTAGTGACCTTTGAATAAGCTTATGAAATGAGTAAAATATTCTAAATCATGGAGGCCAACAACACGCGGCAAATGTTGCTAATTGTATAAGATTGCCATATAATTGCCTCTTGACGAATGCAATCCTGATGTTGGACTAATACCTCTTGTTTTTCAAAATAATCTCTATCTGTCCACAGAATAATTCCATCCATCATGATCCCGATAATGATTATCTAGCGTGCGGTGTATACCGTGGTAATTATGCGCGCTGAAATTTTTGTGGGCCCTGTATCCTTAAATTTGAAAAAAAATTACGTTTGGATGGTATTAAAGAAACAATACAGAACCGACTATTTTGCTAGTTTGCAAAGGATTTACGAAAATCATCATTTATCATTTATGATGGTTTGCAACCTATTGTCATAGAAAATGAGCGGTTCAGCCTTGCTTTTACTGCTAAAGAAGATTGGGGTCCGAACATATTGAACCAACTGGATCTGCTCCCACCTGTGATCCCCTGCTTGGCCACTTTCACTAAAACCTTACGTGCTATCGAGGGCTTCTAATCTTCTAGATGTTTATGATAAGTTGTTTTCAGAAGACTGCTAACTATTTTGAGTCTTGCATCAAATAGGATTTGTTTGCTCTCCAGAATGTCTTGTTGACGGAAACTGAATTCTCTGGTCTTGAGGAGGAGGGTATCGAGCTGTTATAATCTCGCACTCACTTTGTATCCGATAGTCTTTACTATCACTGCTTGTTGTGAGGAACCGATCTTACAAAGCTTTCACTTTCTTTGTTTTCCCCAATCTGATTAATCTAACGTTCTTCAAGCAATGGAACACAAGAAACGTTTTATCTTCGTTAATTTTCTTGTATTGTTAAAACAATCCCGCTGCTTCGATTTTTGGAACCTAAGATGTTGTGACATGCTCTCTGGTTGTACATTCTGTTCAAACCTAGTCGATCAGGGGTTTTTGAATAAAGGTAATAGTGAAATTGTCTTATAATTTCTAACCAAATGCTTATCCCCTGACTTACCAAGCGGGATAACTTTTGAAATCTTTAAGTTCCCGAGAGCATCTTCTTTCTGAATAGAAAGGTTACATATATGCTCTAACGAAGTGATTATCAAACGCGGTCCTTTGGGCCGCATGCAGCCCCCAGGTCCTGGCGGCGCGGCCCCTTAATTAAAATTAGGTTTTGAGAACAATCATATTCGACAAGAATAAAACGTAGCCAAGAAGGAAAAAGGTGCACGCTCCCTATTGTCGGGGGAAACTCCATTTTCGTCGGCGAGAGTTGATGTGTACCATAAAGAAAGAATGTAATCCCCCGACGGCGACCAGCAGGGAACAACAAATTTCTTGATTTTGCACTGAGTGGGGCGTATTGCCCCAAAACGACCACCTTTTTCATATTTTCTTCGATAGTAACCTCAAAATTTTCGTCGCCTTTTGCGCGCCAAAATTTCCCTTTTGCCATGCATCCTTTCGAAACTCGACTGCTCCTTCGGGGAGCTTGGTAACCCCTGGCGCCATCCATGATTGAAGAGGCAAATTTGTGGTAAAGAGTGCGTTTTCCAGTAATCTAGAGTGCCTGGAAAGCAATATTTTCTGACCTCAGCCCCAACCATGGTGGGCTTAGGTCGGGTAACTCGTGTCGGACGCTGCAAAAGTGCAACCTGCCCTCTTATCAGCTTAAGGAGCTGCTTTCTATGAAAACTTCGTACCTCCACCACTGCCGTAGATACAACTAGCTTCGGTACTTCCTAAGTATGGATTTCGCTCTTTCCAACTATTTTCCCCTCTCAAAGCCTGAGATCCTCGCCTGCGGCCCTCGACGTCTTTTCAGCCTCTCTAATTTGGCCCTCCCCCTCAAAAGGTTTGAGAACCACTGCTCTAACGGGTCAACAACAGCATTGCAAACTCTTTTTAAACATTGGCATGAATACCGTTATAGCCAGGTGTTTTGTCTCACGATTATTGATAATTTTATTCAGTTCCCACCTATTGTTGGGATAAAAATAAGAAATGATATGATTCTCACAAAAAATCCCTCAAATTCTCACCCTCTCCACAAATTAGAAGCTATATTTTCACCCTTTTTAAATAAAGAAGGCATTATAGGCATTAGCTGTTATTAAATGATCATTTAATTTAGTATTTCCGTTCATAATATAATCAGGTACTCTTCTAGAGTTACTTCTTTGCATTATGTGATTTAATTATCCCCAAGCTTTTCTTATATTGCTCTTGTGGTTATCAAACTGAGTTTTAAAGAACGGCCTTTTTGCCACTCTTACTGATTGTATGAGAATATTTTTATGCGTAGCATAGTCAGTTTTATTTTGTTGAGAGAATGGTATCTTTTTACATTTAAATACTTTTTGAAGTCAATTAAAGGCATCATTGAATGTCGCAAAGATATTATCATAAGCATTATCAATATAACTTGAGAGGTTGGCCCAGTTGTTGTTACTCTATTTCAATTTTAGAGGATTAATATTGTCGTCAGTTAAACAACGCTTGTAAACGTATTTACTGTTTGTTTCATATAGTAGAAAAATATCGTGGCATTTATCTGTAACAAAGGTAAATAAATGATCACTGTTGTCACTAATAATTATCCCTCCAACAAAGCTCACTGTAGTCATTTTGCACTATATTATCTATTAGTTTAGCGAATGATATTCTTGTAGGCTTTTCAATGGTTGGAAATAAAGAATATAAATAATGAACATTAAGAAACAGGTTATAATGACTGTTTCATTCACCACGTAATAGATTAATATTTAAATCCCCATACAT
>WURT03000030.1:1729457-1755780 GCA_009936505.3 Holothuria glaberrima
ATGGGATAACATGGCATTATTGGGAATAAAACATATGCATCATCGAAACCTCAATGCATTTTTGCATTCTGGTTAAAGTACACATCTTTATCTGTAACAAGAGTTCAAATTAATCCATCAGAAACTCTGTGTAAAGCAAACCTATAATGTAATAGCTAGCGGTATACCTTAATTCTTTAAGAAGGTAAATTTTCTTTTTCATTTCCCCATACCGTTCGGAACAGTATTACCGTGACAAGATTCCGAAATTATCATACTGTCACGTCTGTGTGTATGAAGGAACATACGCAAAGCATAAATTTTATATAAGGTGTCGTAACATGGACAAAATAACAATGGCGTTTGTCGGGATGTAAGTGTCAAGGGGGTAAGCCCACATAAATGCAAACCGAAAAGTGCATTTCATCGATAATCCAAAATTGGCAGATAATTACACGGAATTCGAACGTCGACTGTGACTTACTTTGAAGCATCGACGTAGGCGCAATACAATGCGACGCGGTACGACGCGATAAAATGTGGCCAGGCTTTAAAAACTGCATGCGACTATTTCTTCATCTCTTAGCGATAATCCGATTTCCGGTTAGACGTGTGATCTTACAAATTAGCAATACTTTCTCATAATTGGTCAAAAGAAACACAGCTCGGCGACAAGTGGGTGAAAGCTGAATTTTTCAACTCTTATTTTTGCGTCGCGTCACGTCGTATCGCATGTCAGCGAGCCTCCTAGGGTAGGGTTTCAGTAATTGTTTTCAACTTTTTGAATCGCAGGGGACGGACCCCTACAAAAAGCCATCAGAGAAAAAGCTTACCACTGTCTCAATGCATTTTATAATTTAACCCCCTAAATATATTGCGATCCCTTAGGAAATTATCTATCCCCATCAGTACCTTGTCTAGCTACTGGCCATCTAACCAATAATTTACCTGCATGAATTGAATATTTCCAAAGCAAACCTTTTGCCACGTTATTAAAAAAGAGCCATCTCGAAATGGGATTTTGGGATGTACTTGTCCAGAAAGGAAAGGGTGATTAATATTTCCTCTTTGGGCACTTTCGCGATTTGAAAGCACTTAAACTTCACCAGTTTACCTAATCAAAAAGCATCATCTCGCCTTCAAAGACCCTATTGTGATTATATCTTCTCATTGGCATGCTGTGTTCGCAAGGCAATTATTATTTGTAAGAAAATTCACCTTTTCATGTGTTAAGAAAAACTCCGCACATAATCTCATCATATTTTCCTATTTTAGTAAGTTCGTTGTCATCTCATTCAATCAATCAATCGTTCATTCATTCAATCAATCATTCGTTAAATCAATCGATCATTCACTCACTCAATCATTCAATCAATCAATCAATCAATCAATCAATAAGAAAAAAGCAAATCCAGTTCCACGATACAACGTCCGAAAAGAGTATATGCGGAGGATATTTTCGCAGTAAGAGATAGTAATGGCCTGTCTTTGTAAGTTAAAGTCCTTACAGAGAAATATTGAAATGTGTTTTCTGTAACACAGTTTTCCCGTAGCATGAGACAGCAAATGTTGTATAGCCGGGCATTATCCCACCGGTGCTGCTTTCACTAAATGTTCTCAAATTAAATTCCATAGCGCACTTCATGAAGGATAAAAGAGGAGATAACTTGTTGAATTCTTAAACAGTTAAAAGCGTTGGTGATTTATTGTTATACACTTGGAGTAGCTTGCATTCCAGTTTGGGGTTTGCTGTTTGAAAGTGCAAAGCTAGACGATTCATGATACTGGGAAGTGAATTCAACCTGGTTTCGCTTGCCGAATAGCATAATATTAGAATACTTTGTGCCATGTTATGACTGTAGGTTTGCAATATGTATCATTTCCGTAAACTTTCCCGCTTTCTAAATAGAGAACGAAACGGTCGGTTGTTGAAAAATGTTCCTGGAACTCACGATTGATTCTGCACTTGATCATGAATTTGTTTCTGCAGCCAGTCTGCAACTTTGCATTATACCAGTTTGGCTACTTTGACGATCGCGTTACTAGGGTACATACGTTTTCTTTATGGTAGATGGCCTCTTTAATCAACTACGATATGATTTATGTCTTATCTTCAACGTACCCTATGTTGATGACCAGGACTAGCCCCACTGAATCTACGCGCTTGGGTCCCTCATTATGATTGTTGACAAGCGTAGAGCAGAAAAATAACCCATGAAGTTGACATATTTTTTAAAATTCCCAGGGTGGGGCGTCAAATTTAGTGCTGAATGTTTCAAATTCAGTGCCAACTAATCAACTGTAAGATTTTTTAGGCCGTCTCAAACCACTCCTTTCTTCAAAGAGGCAGGAAACTAACTATAATATTCCTAAAAATAAGAAACCAAATAACTTCTAAAACTTTCGTTTTAACGTCCCATTGGCTGGATGCCGGAGGGCGAAAACCAAACATTACACTTAAGGGGTTCTGCTCCCCTAGAGAGCTCGTCCCCTGATAGGACACGATGACTTAACGTCGCCATTAACTGAGCCATCAGACCCTTCATCCTTTTTAACAATAGTTATTGCAGCCCAATGCTGGTTCTAGCTTTACAACAGCGTATACATTTTATATCATTTATGAAAAATTGCTACCGTTGAAATGACACTCGTAGGGCAGCGAAGTATTTTTTTTAAAGAGAAAAATACAGACCCTCAGCAAGAACTTCACTTTCTCAAATGCAGACATATCGGGCCTAGGACCGTAAAATACTAGCTTCAAGTGAACCAACTTTCAACAAAATGGCAACAACACTGAGGACCAATAAAACAGCTTGTGTCTACTTGAAACCGGTTGCCCACACGGCGACCAACGGCATGCAAGCACTCGCGATTCCTTGCGAGCGCTTTCAACTACCTTTGCTCGCGATATCTGGCGATCGATTGCGCATACGACTGGACGTGATTTAATTGCTCCCACACTATGCGACCACTTGCGAAGTTCGCGAGATTATTAAACATATTTAAAAATTTTGCGGGCACTTTCAATCATGGCTTGTGAGCAATATTCTCTTGCGAGCGCCTGCGAGCAAATGCTCTCCCCCCTGGTGACTTTTTCGAAGTCGCAAGCGCTCGCACGCCCATGACCGCGTAGTGGCAACCGGCACAACCAAACTATGTCACGGGCCGTCTCTAAAACATAACTTGAAAAACCAGTTATGTACATCGCCTTTAATAGACACTCAAGCATCTTCAATACAAAAATACATCTCAACTGTAAGCCAAGGAGTTAGCATGCCTAAATTTAATCGGAAAATTAGTATATCCTGGTATCTTAGTTTATGAACGGCTCTTTTAGATCATGTGACTGCAATTTTGTAACTGAAGTTTTTAATCTATATGCATAACAGCCCCTTTAGTTACCTTGAGAACGCCATTTATGTTCTGGAACATTTTAAAAGATACTTGCAATAAAAATAAGCCAGACTATTTGTATTATTTAGTTCGAGTGTGAAAGTAAGTATGGGGAGACTTATTCCCTCTAAACGAATCATTTACCAAAAGACCTGTCGAGTGATGGAAAAGAACCATACATGACATAGCGTACTGGACAAAGCAAATTTGATTTGGATTTACTATAATTGATATTTCATGATGAGCAAATGTAGTACGTCTATAAGCCCAACATATCGATCTTTTCGTAGTGACGCTGTAGGGAGCTTGCACTAAAGCTCAAAAGGTCAAATTCAGTGTAAGCGCTTGTTGTTCTGGAGGACAAATGCGCCACGCACCTCTACCAAACTCATGGTTTAGTACATGACCTAGAGTGCATCTTTGTTTATTTGCCCTCCAGAACATGGTAGCGTTAGTTGACTTTTAAGCGTGGGAAATATCCCTAAAATGTGAATCACAGTGAATATCATGTAATGAGAACGCGCTGACATTCTGAAAACTGGATTTGTTACTCAGAAGAAAGAATTTGTCACAACTGCTAGCATGTAGGCAACATCCGTCAATTATTGCTGAACATGCAAGCTATAGCTACATCGTCCCTTAATTTGATGTGGGGTTTTCATTGTCCTTTTATGGTAAATTAACTCATTAGTACCATTATGGGAAAAGATGTCTCACAAACGAGACTTCCCATCATGTTGATCGACGATTCGAGTCTCGTATTCATCTCTTACTTCATCAACCGTTCGTTGCCGCTGCGAGAACTGTTCAGTTGTGCAGTCTCTAAGACGGAACGACAGCTCTTCCCATCCAAGCCTGTAATGGTTTCCCCGCCACTTTCGAACGACCAATCAAATACCTGCATATAAATTTATTTCATGCGACTGCTTGATGTCTGTGACCGCCCCTCTCGCCTTATCAATCAACAACCAACCTCCTGAACTTCACCTGACATATATAACCAAATATGGATATTGTTACCATAGCAACGGTCGGTGAACGCTTACTAGTGTCAGAGTTCAGTATAAACAAGCCGCAACGTTACGCCCCGCGTCTTGTCTGAGAGTCAAGTACACGGTGTATTACTCCGCTTCACTGGTTGCTCTGGGCTTACACTGGTAAGGCCAGACTCGATAAACAGCCGGTCGAATGCCGTGAACTTGGGGTTAACCAAATGGGTAACCTCGCTCTGTAGGGTCGCTAGAAGCATTTTGATTTTAACACCTGAATATCGTTTTTTTGACTGCCCAGCGATTAGGTTCATTTTCTACTCTTTAAACCAGACGATTGTCCGTCCGTCAGGTAGGCAGGTGTAAGATACGGTAGTTCTATTTAGACGCTCGGGACGGCGTGTATACGGTTGTGTATTGGAAACTTTTGGAAGCTAATGTTGCCATTTGTCAGTTGGGGTCGACCTCTGCTTGGCGTGTTATGAACTTGGTATTCACTTTATTATCACGACTACAGACGTCCAGGAATGTGCAACCAGTCCTGTTTGCTTTGTGTTGGATTGCTGTAAGGTGCGTAGCGGCACACAATAGTACCACTGCAAGTGTTTTTGCCGCTGAGGTGGATTTAATTTCTGTTTCTATTGAAAATTTGTTTTGGCGAGGAGAGAATGAAAATACCATGGCTTTTGTGGAGATAGTGGAGATCTAAAAAGCAAATACTGTTGGATAATAATATTCCCATCGAATGTTGATTTAATAATTTCGTTTTCTCTCTTTTCTTTTCATGTGATGTCGGATCGTGTTTTGCCCCGACAATATCCCCGTCTTTCAATAAACGCGACCTTTTGCACTACCAACTTTTGTGGGAACATTGATGTAACGGAGTAGCCACGGATTGACCCACTGTACTTCCGCCAGCAACTATGGCGATGGTAGATAGTACGTGGAGCCGAGAGGATTTAGTTTCTGGGGATAAGTTACACGAAGTTCAGTTGCCTCAGTCTCAAGTTTTGGAGACTTCACTGGAACCACCAGTCGTAACGACTCCTTCAGGGCCACCACCTAGTTTGGATCAAAACGGGCAGACACCAACAGGAACCGGACCTCCTCCGCCTGCAGCGATACCTGCGCCACCATCTCAAACGGCGACCCAACAGCATCATAACGCTTCGACACCTACACAACCGTTGGCCCCTTTAACAAGTCCTACAGGACAACCGCTCGACCAGCCTAATGGGCCCACTAATGGGGACCAACAAATCCCAGCCAACCATACACCTGGGGCCCAGAATGGACTTAATAACAACCACCAACCTGGGAACGCATCGCAAAACAATAATAATAATGGCACACCAGTTGCGTCACAAACACAGCATATTTCGTGTGTCGTTTGTGGAGATAAGAGTAGCGGGAAACATTACGGGCAGTTCACATGTGAAGGTTGTAAAAGCTTTTTCAAAAGGAGTGTTAGAAGAAATTTATCATACTCTTGTCGAGCAAATCGAAACTGTCCAATTGACCAACATCATCGAAACCAGTGTCAGTACTGCCGTCTTAAGAAGTGCCTGAAGATGGGCATGCGACGTGAAGGTAGGTCTTTTGCAACTGTTTTTTTACGATGGGACTAAAATGTAATACTATTAAACTTTTTCGGGCATTATCACATAGTACACAAGGGAAAAATCCAAACCAGCAAGAGTAACACTATGATGTGAGGTTTTTTTGCCTTTAAAGTTGAAGCCTGCAACGTCTTATTCTCAATCCTAAAGGTTTCGTCTACCAGCCAATGTGAGATCTAAACTGTCTGCTTTACTTTTATGACATGAGCACTTCGAAATAAAAGCTCTATTTAGTAATGTAGTATTTACGCAGGTAGTCAATGATAGCAACTGTATCAACATTAAACGCACGTCATAAATATCTATTACAGTGGTTTAAGTTCATAGGAATAAGATACTCATGTTCACTGAAATCTATGTAACACAATAAATCAACTAATTTCCGTGACTGGTTTAAATTCAATACGACAGAATACTCGCATTAACCATAGCTTTAGTCTCTTCCATCGTACTGAATGTTAACTAATAAATTTATCACTTTTGATCTTCATGCAATTCGTGAATCTATTTGTAAGACCCAGCCTAATTGGTGTTTATCACAACCGTTTTGGCGTTCCAATCGTTTTAAATATCGCCCACTATTCGATTTCCCTAAGTAATTTATCCGAAGGGCCAAGTCAGCTTCCCCAACATTTAATCTACAAAAAACAAAAAAACAAAAAAAACCGCAGTTCCCTTCTGTGCCAAAAATCCCCTTTTCAGTACCAGAATTTCCCCTGGTAAAAGCTTCACAGCGCCTGCAGTTTGTCTGCCTATGTCATTCATTGTTTGATGAGGTTCCTACGTTATTCTTCCTCGCGTTGGGTTCCACAGTTGTAACTGTCGTTGCCTTCAAACTTCTACACTCCTGGTACCCATACTTATTTGTCACATTATATATTATAGTGTGAGGGCTAATTTGAGGTAGAGCACACGAAAGACAACCGATTTTTTGTTATCTCACTGAAACTATAACGTTTGAACGAAATTCATTGGTACAGTAGATTATTCGTTTGAGGTCTGCCGTACTTCTACGTTTAAGATCAATTATCTCCTACTTCATGTTTCACAACAAAGTCGAGAAAACGTTTGTTAAGATCACATGCATACATCTGCGTATGGAAATATTTGCTCTTAAATTATAGTAGCCAAAATTGGGTCTGGTACGTAGTAACTAGCTACTAGTACGTTCTAATACATGGTAAAAAGTTGCCACTTCCCGTCGAGATGTTCTGATATGATCTTTGATGTAATAAATTTCAAAATAAACACATAAACGAATTAATTGAATGCCAGTGACACAACGATTAGACCTAATACTAAAATTCTAAAGAAGACTTTTTGTTTTTGCTGAAAGAAATTAAGCAAGCTTTGGTAAGACCCTTAGGTTATCAAATAAGCTGAAAATAATGAGCATTCATATCAACCGATGTTTGTAATTTCAAGAAGTTAGTTGTTCTTGCTGCCGACACTTACCATAGTGTAGCAATTAGTATTAGTAAGATGGACCAGCAATGTCCCTATCAACTTATTATACTTCATCGAGTTTTGTCGTTACATATTCCTCGATTCTTGTTGAATAGTGCACAGTGAAGATGAAAAATATTTCAACATTATCCATATATAACAGCAGGATAAATTATTTACGAACTTCCTAAATTTCATGCCGAAATTTACCTTTTTGTAAGATTAAGAAACCCATAAAACCAGCTTACTGTCGTACAGTTACACGTCACTTTGAGACCGTTTGTACCGACCCAATGTTCTCGCAAAATAGTTGGAAATGTATTGTGTTGTGTTTCGTTAATTTAACAACATAAAAACCTAAACATTTGACACAATGTAGTTTGAAACTAAAAACCGGTTCCGTCTCTTCATAAAGCAGAATAAAGACCCTATTGAACTAGACAAGGAAGCAAAATCGCGAACTTTGCACGAAAGTTTGGCTTACATAAAAAATACATGCGTATGTTTAAAGAACAGTGTGTGATATTTCAAGATTGGGGAAGGTATTGTAGAACTTGGCAAAGAAGCAAATTTAACTTTGTCGTGCTAACCAGGCTGTATTTAAATGTTAAAAATGTACCTTCGTTGTAAGAGTCGAACGGTTTTCTCCTTATGACAAAAAAAACAAAAAACTTGCTGTTATTGAAGTTACTACCCATTCAGATTTGAAATGAGCCGTGAACACATCAAAGTATGCTGCTACGATAATATTTTTTTCATTCCCGAAAAGTGGAAATTATCATGCTCGAGCGATTTTTTCTAGATATCTGTTTGATTCTGGAAGCCGATACAAAGTATTTTGCTTTAGTTTAAGCTTTCAAAGTCTTTCCAGAGAAACCTAACCACCAAATTTACGTTAGCAAGATATTCTCCGTTCAGTTAGAGGTGAACGGCAGTTTCTAGATTACCTTGAAAAACACAAATTTGACCTTTCTTACTTCGGAAAATGTTTTTAGCTAAGTCGTTAAGGAAATCTCTGCTTTTTTCTCAAAGTTTTAAGAAAAATTGACCTCTTGCAGTTTCACACTTTTCATCGATCTCTTTACAAGGTTTAAGGAGGAAACTTCTTACTCTTCTCACCATTTGAAGCCTCATTAATGTGTTTTTTTTTATAAAAGTAAAAGTATAGTATTTTCATAAAACACTTACGTAATTCTTATTCATTTTTGAGGTTATTGTAGATCAAATCTTTTCACTGGAAATTTGGTCAAAATTTTTTGCTAAATGCATGGTTGGTTTTGCAGTATTGTATAAATTGTGTTACTTGGCTTTACAAGGAAAATTAATAAAAATTAAAAAAAATTGAGAGCTAGTTCTAAAAACCTGAAATGAGATCATAAACCTATTAATGCTGTTAAATCAAAGTAAAATAATTAATTCGGACAAAATATGCAACTGAATTTCAAGTTGCTTTACTTTTAGCCCACGTAACTTAAAGAAGCAGTCGCTTTTGATTTATGTCATAATAAAATAGACAAAACTTTACTTCGAGTAAGTGAAACTTTTGTCATACAGTCATACTGGAGTATGAAGATGGTAATAGGAAGTTGGGAACCGTATCATTTATTTTTTAAAAGAAGAATAAATCAGAATTGCAATTTTTCATACAGCATAAAAAGGTACTCGTAAAGTTTTTTTTTTATTTTTTCTTTAATATTAAAATGAGTTTTCTAACAATTGGAAAGAATGTAGGTCTATGACAATGGTCAAGTCTCGTTCTTTGGTTAAGGGCCATGCCCCGAAGCTTTGGGCAATTGAGCAGTGCGTTTGACAATTACTTTAAGAATGCTCCGATATAAAAGTAGAACATCAACATTCTTAGAGTATATTTGCGAAAACAAATCCTTTGTAGTAAAACCTATCTGTACACTTGTTCGTATCCGGTTCGTGACCATATTGCTTTCCGATTCGACCTTTTTCGCCTGTTAACTGCTGTCAAGGTTATTCAATATTTGTAACTTTACTGTGCCCCCTCCGCGTTCGCCTTGTAGATTGTTGTATTAATCTTTTGATTTACCTACTTTGATTGACATCTCAAATCAATTTGAATAAATTGACAAGGTGAAAACTGACACTACCAGACGAGAGAAAAAGAGAAGGCTAATGTCCAAGTTCTTTCAAGAAAATTTTGAAACGATGTCCATTAAACTTAAGTGAATATAGTGATAGTCAACTACGGTGCATATATCAGCATCCATTCCCATGTAAAGTTTTTTCAGGTGTCCAACAGTCCAAGTAGTGCTTAGTTTTTATGACGTCACCGAAGAGGCTTAAAAGAGTAGTTTTAGGACTAGATTTATCGTCACCAGCACGGTAAATCTTTAATGCTCAATGGTAATATATGAAAATTGATTCACTCGATTAATATTACAAAGTACATTTTCAAGTTTGTAATTTAAGATATAGTTTCAGTTCGAAAGAAGTTACAAGATAAACTGTAAATTTAAAATTATGGGTCAATCGTCGGAAAATTTTGACTAAATGAACTAGATTTTCTATCATTTTCTGGGCTATTTGACACGTTTTTCTCGTCAGTGTGGGTTGGTCTTTAATGAGTTTTTGGGGATGCTGGTATGAGGGCAATAAAGATGATGCCATCTTCGTAAAGATTTGACACCTATGGTAGCTTTGTGGGAGGTTCTGTACCTTACATTTACACTGGAATGTTGTGGAATCGGTTAGATAGCCACACCAACAATTAGCATAACAAGAGAGCCTCGATAGGTATATCCTACTTCAGGGTAGTTATATATTGAGTGTTTAAGGTTTTATGAAGTTTTAAAACTACTCTTATCATAGTTGTAAAACTTCAAATTTCAAACTACATTACAACATAACTCCTGTTGCTGATTTCTTGTTTCTAAGAACGTAATAACTCGATGATTTAGCCGTAATGTACGAACATAACACTTTATATGTAATTGCAGTGGGACGCACGAATTCTCCGTTACCACCCGTTGTTGATCTATTAGGAAAACGGTGGATGAATGGTCAGGGTATCCAGCTTGTCTCATAAGATGTATTTTCAGGTGTCTTGCCAAAGTTTTGATGGAAAGAAATTTGGTAATCGAACGACCAATTTTAATGTTTAAACTTACAGATACGACTGACAGCGGTAACATAAATTTAAATATTACCCACCAAATTAAGAAAAAAAGATCATAGTCAAAGATCTGTCATTTCCCTTGTACGGTTGTACTACCATGTCTGATGACATACGTTTTTTTTACATTTTAAGTACTTCGAGTGTCTCACATAGAGCCTATTATTGTTTTCAAATTTGATGTTATTTACATATTATATTATGTTATTTTACATATTTGTACGATGCATTACCGCTTAAAGTGAATTTATCATAGTCAGCCTGACAGACTGACAGGGTAGGTGTTAAACACAAAGATAAATTTTATCGGCTTTTATCTATTAAATACACAAATAATTTAATTACTCACTTAGTTTAACAAAGTCTACCATAGAAAGTGACATTTGCATGCCCGTCATCATTGTCATGTATGTCACTATTAAAGAGTATTATGTTAGATCCTGACTCGGCTACGTATTCATCATTTTTTCTAGAACGGAATAGCAATTCTATTTGAGGGCAAAAAATTAGGTCGTCCGACGAAGAACAATTGGCATGGATGATAGAAACAAATTTGCTTAGAAGTATCAACTGTCCTGGTTTTTCCATGATAATTATTACATTTGAATGTATTACCTACTAAATTGTATTCCTTTCAAAGCAGAAGTCACATGGATGATGTATAGTTTATTGCAAATCGAAAGAATTGGGCAAAGACGAGACCTGTTTCAATTTTACAAATTTTGCACGAACGTGTTGAGCTGGCTTACACAGTGGGCTAAGAGGTCGTTGGATACTCAAAATTCGCATATGGATGGTATAACCGATTTGCCCTTCGTCTCATTTTAGTTTGGAATACCTGTTAACCCTGGTATTTGTTTTCTGCCATTCAAAAGTGCCATGACCATGACTTTTTAATAAATCTGTAGTCCAAGCAGGGCCCAAGAATGAGGAACATGTATGCTGTAGAATGACGTTTGATGTTAAGGTGTTAGCTAGTAAAGAATATACCACTTGCAAAAAGATCCTTCGATTGAAAAATCATTGGTACATTCAACTAAAAAATAGTTGAATGTACCTAGCCTTTTCAGTCAGATGTTATCTTGCATGCATGCATGTTAATGGTAAAAAATGTTGTGACATGCGACATACAGACCGCGTTGGCTGCCCTTAATCTTCGTATTAATTTGTTACATAGCAATGTGTCTTCTGTTCTCCCGAGTCAAATCATAAAGCTGCTGTAAGTGTCACAGTGCACAGATGAATAAAAAAGTCTTAAACGAGTGTCTTGACCATCTTTTGGACGTCTAGTCGTCTACCATTTTCGGTTCTTGTGATTTTTGTTTTAAATCCTTACGTCGAGAACTAACACAGATTTACAAATCGCCATGAGTTTCCTGTTTTTTAAAAATAATTACAGGTGGCTTTTTTGCCCCTCTCGTAAATATATCTAACTTCTTAAATTGCTTTCCACATTCTGTTCTGTTTCAAAAGAACAAAAACTAAACAATTGTCACCTTGTGGTTTCACGTTGCTATTTTGTTGATGATGAGTTGAATGTTTGAGCATTCGATAGTAAAGAACTATTCCCTCTACAAGAATTAAGCAATCCCGGTGCATTTTAGTAAAAATCAAATGATCACATACAATCAGGAGGCCATATCAACATTTTGTGCGAAGTCAGGACGATGCCGCCGATTTGTATTTTCCAAGAGCAGTGGCCGAGCTACCATGCAGTCAGCTGGACTCAGATCGCCAGTCGGGGCCCTTTTAACGTTTTTAACGTACTTCCTTTTTGCACCATTATTGACATTACTTCCAAACAACATGATTTAATGGTGTTATTTTCAGGCCCAGATAACAAAATGCCAAAACAGCGGCTGTTATCTGTACAATATTCCAGTGAGAATGGTTATCTTCTGTTATCTGGGAGGTATAGTTTAGCCCAAACTTGTCTACACGCTGTATACGCACTAATGTATGGTTGAGCTTTGCTTAGGTCATTGCTTCCCAACCGGACGTGATAATAAGCTTACAAAATACACAGAGTGACCTTTGATTCACCCTCGCAGTCCCAAGAAAGATGTTGAGAAGGGGGCCAAACAATTTACATTAATAGTCCTGCTCCCGTCCAGGATAATGGTCAACATATACAATAAAAACCTTCATCTATGCAGATCCTAAAAATCTCCCACACACTGTTTCACAATGAACATTTGAAAGAGCCTTCTGGTTAAAATAGAATAAAACTGTGGTCCTAGTGGGAATGGCGTTGAGTACTAGACGCTTATCTGAAGAGCAGCTTCTTTTTTTCTTCCCTGCAATTGACCATTTTCAAGGGTGCATGGACATGATAACTAGCTCGCTCGCTCCAAATGCCAAAAATGTACATCTAAAAGCGATTAATTTCAAAAATCCCCCCTCCCCCGTAAGTATCTTGCCTTTGGCTCTAGCAGATTTAATCTTTAACCTTACAAAGAAAGACCGATTTGCGTAAAATCTTGAATTTGGACCTAACAAAAACATGAGCATTAAGTGTATTAAAATGGTCGCCTTTATACTAGAATGTGAAAGGAAGGGATTGAAAATGAAAACATGTTTTAAGAGAAATACTTTATGCGGAGGAAAGGGAAAGCGGTTTTCTACAAGGTGGAGAAATTTGAAAGGACAGGTTGAAAAGCCATGACTTAGATCGTGTTGGGGCATAGGGTATCTGCCTACTTCGAAGCACCCCTGCAGGCCGTTCTCGCCCCCCTCTGACCGAATTTCCTGGCTCCGCCACTGCAAAGTAGCTTAACTTCATGAAGTTGTTACAAACAACGTTAATGTATTCGCCCGCCCCTCCTCCCGCAATAGACCTTATGTATATGACGTCACAGAACACAGACAAGTAAGCGCATATCATTGCAACTTACACGCAAACAGAGCTGATTTGTGTACCGTTCCGATACACGCGTGAGTCTTCTACGAGCGCATGCGAAGTCTTCGTCGTGCATACAGTATGCTTCAATGTTTGGCCTCCAAAATGACCTTCGCGTGATGTCAGTGCTTAAGATCTAAGCGATGTGATTAAGGCCTTTTGGACTGACTTTTACACTACAGCGGTCATTAATCAGTAAAGTTGCAATTTAATGATTGCCTGTTGCAGGAACTGGTTATTGGGCGTTATTCAACGAAAAGGGAAGCTGACGACTCTAAGGATGCAGCGACCTTCTCCTAATTATTTTCCAGGAAAAAGGTTTAATTCAATTTTTCGCTTAAACACTAATTTTACCAGTCTGTTATTTTGCGGGGTCGCCTGTATTTTTCTTCAAAATCCTTCCCCATAAAACACCACACTATACTAATTTTAATGCACCATTTGGCATGCTTGTTTCTTGGTGGCTAAAGTAACCTGAGCAATTGGCTGTGTGAACAAGTACAATCGACATGAACTAATAAGTCAAATTCTCCTTTTCACACATGCGTAGAAGCTATGAACGAGTGTGCTTCTTTTGTGCTAGAACATGAAGTTTGCATATTGTCCATTTAATATTTATGAAGTACTGTGTACTGTAGTAGTAATAACACCAGATGGACTTTGACTCTAGTATCTGATTGATATGTGTACTTAGTCAATAGTAATGATTGTAAAGGTACGACGTATGCATATGTTTATAGATATCCATGCCTTTGATTTGATAATTCATTTGCACCAAATGCGTTAATCGTCGGAATCATCTGTTGTATTAAAACATGGGAGGTCATTAGCACTCACCGAAGAGACAATAGTGTTCGAGCTTCATCTCATGGTTGCAATCATAGTGGATTAGCTGACTACATTGTGAATGAAAGGGAAGGGAATGAATGGTACATGTCGTGGACAACCTGTTTAATCTTTACTGGGGATCCAAGTAGTAATAACTACGCCACCGGTTGTGACGTAATAAGGAGTGAGCAAATTGTTAATAAAACAGACTTTTAACAAATCTCTATTTCCCTTTGACACCATACAGTGCTGTTCCATTTACCCAGCAGACTGTTACTGCAACCTCTCTTCCTCAAATCAAGTTTCCACAGTTTTCGCCCACAACGGCGATAACTACAAAGTTGTGCGCTTCGCTTGGATAAATGTCCACTTTAACTAGAGATGGTTCTTTTGGTAACATTCTAAGAAAATTGATTCAGTAAATTTAATCTAGTAATAACTAATGAGGTTATTTTGCAACTGTAAACAACATGGCTGACGTTTGTAGTAGAAAGCCTTAGTCGATAGAATCTCCCACAAACTCTGTGCTTCTCCTTTTACTTCAGATACCCGTTCCAAATCGTTTGATCTGCAGAACCACAGAGGCTGGCAAAACGGGGACCATTTTAACAGTTAGTGAATACATAGAATGTATTTTTACTTATCTTTTCCATGTACTGCACTGCCTCTTTGCGGTATCTTTTCTAAGTTCTATTATTTCTCTGCACATCCTGTTCAGGCTAATTCTGTTTTTCACGTTTTATTTCCGTTGCTGGTTTGTAACTGGATTTCCTTTGATATGATTTTTCATCTCTCTGTTGTCACTGTTGAAGAGATTTAACCATTTTTTAACGTAATGGTGTCATCCATGCGACTTTGCACTATGACCCTCAGATCTTGCATGAAATGTCTCAACGCACATGTTTTGTTAGGTTCTTAAATTTAGGCGATCGGTTATGCTATTTAACGGTTGTTTTCGAAGATTTGAAAAACATCACATAATTGCATTTAAATCACTTAAGTTGTGCATCCCTTACATAACCATTGCCAGTAACGCATGCCTTCAATAAGAATGATATTGATAATATTAGTGATTACAATGAATAATTATAATAAAAATTTTTATTTCCCAATTGTCATGTTAAGATGACGCGAAGAACCTCAGACTACCTTAAGCCTTAAAGTAGTCATTGAATAACACCAATCCATTAGTATAAGTGCTTAATTGGTTTCGTAGCTTATCTGCCTTTGTAAGGAAATCATCAAACAGCCATACGTAATATTATGCAAATAGTAATAAAAACATGTTTGATCTTCAATTACCTTTAACAAAGACAAAAAGAAAATAAAAAACCCAATAACTTCAACGTTTTAACTTCATCGTTAAATCAATTGACATTAATGTGAAGTGCAAAGTATTAGTGACAAAGATTACAGTAAGATGCAGAAAGTATGTATATCCCAATGCCTCGAGGTTGCAGAACGAGTACACTAATGGGTTATTTTGGTACCCTATTGATTACACCACTGTCAGACTACACTTTTCCGAATGTTGTATTGCGTAGGCCTGTATTTGATGGAACGGACGCAGTTGGTTTCAAATGTCCATTGACATACTCTGACTAAGTTTGTTATCTATTGTACAGGGAAATTTAAACTTTCGTTGTTTGTCCATATTTCCCTTCAACTGTCAGGAAAATTGTGATGTATGAGAGTGAAAGATTTTTGTATGCTTTTCGTTATGTGATTAGGTACACGATCCGAATTGTGAAACTTTTAAGCTTTATTGAAGTGTCTATGAGCCGATGAGTGTTACAGTCTACCACGTCAGAAAGTCTTCCTATCATCTGTGTAACTTCGATTCTCAACTAACTTATCATCAAGAGCCATACATTTTCACACCTTCGATTTCCGTTGATTACTTTGTTTCAGACAAAATCTTCCAGTTATAAAAGATATTGTCTCTCAGTCGATAAGTTACATGCTGCCGTTTACATCAGTTCTAGATATCCATGCACATACTCTGTTTTCAGTTTATCGACTTCATTCACGGTCTAATAAATTAACCCATAATAACGTAGAGGTAGGCCTAAAACCTATATTTTAACGAATACGCTCAAAGGTGAACGTTTTCGTGTTAATACACGACTCGAATTTACCCGGGATAATAGTAAGCAGAAATCCAAGATATGTCAAGATATGGTTCCAATTTTAAATACGGTTCTAGACCGAGATCACTATCAGAAATTATCAGGAGAGTTAAGGTCAACAGAGGTTGTGTACAAATCTTTGAAGCAAAAGAAACAGCACAAATATTTATTTATTTATCGATTAAAATGGCTCTACTGTCGAGCCTGAAATGATCATTAGAATTATAAGGGGTAATCTTATAGATGTATTTTTATGTGGTGTTTTGCCTTCTGTTTGAAAAAATGAAAGCGTCCAACTGCATGATTCGAATCAAATGACTGGAAGGGGCGACATAAAATATGTTGCATTGTGGGACATATTTCGTAGATCAAGATAAGGATGTGTAAACAGACCTTCAGTATCTTTAATAATTTTATACTTCTATGTAGTTCCAGAAATTTCTTAGAAAGCATAATTAGACTTTGCAACATAAAACATTTCGCAAAAGGACAGTTCCGGTTACGAACTTGACTTACGTAAACTAGCTTAAATGAGGGACGTTTTTACTACTGTAATTTGTAAATATTATATGGATACTTCTTAAGCTGTCATGGAGTTAACAGTTGTTACTATGTAACTTCTAACATTACGGATTGATTTATTTGTCAATTTGTCGTTAAGGTCTTCTTAGACTGATCAACTGATTGCCGCTAAACAGAAGATGTGGTTAAGCTGTGAAACCTTGTCAAGGAAACTGCAATAACGGTTTTGATTTGTAATCTTGTTCTCGCCGTAGATGTCCAGAACCATGATATCGGGTTGGACATAGAGTTGTAACATTTGTTTCTCTTAGGCTACCATGGGAATTAGTCATTCTTTCTTCCATAGCCAGTTTACTCTGTATCAGACAGAGAATAAGAGTACCCTTATGGTCTACCTAACCAACTTTTATCTTGAGATTTGTTTTGTATCGATCAGTAGTTGTTGCCCCTATTTTGCGTCAAAAGCTGGTACGATTCTGACAATATTTATTGATTGTCTTACGACTTTAGTGTAACTTCAAGAGAGACCATTTATTCCGCGGATGACACCCTGCACATATAGTTGATAACATGGCATCTTCGAAAGATTACAGAACGTCTAATGCCGTGGTCAAGGAGGAGATTGTTGGACCGGGTCCATAACGCAGTTTCTGTTAGTACTGACTGTCATATTCTAATCTCTAATGAAAGAAATATTTCCGTGAGAGATTAGTCGACCTCTGAAGTGTATTGAACTCCTGGCATGTACTTAAAGAGGTATACGCCCGACCATATGCCCTGATCATTCAGAAGCCGTGCCGTAATTGTGTTGCTCTCACGAACAAGACGGCGAACGTTCAAACGGATTTTGAATCTTTTCTGTTTATTTAGCGTAAATGTAATTGTATCTACATGATTGTGTATGTGATATGTAGTATTTAAGTGCATGCCTAAAAATTTAAGGACAGAGAGGGGATGCTCCATATGAAGGTGTTTGTTAAAACAAATGTTTGTGTTCAAATAACTGATATTTTTGGCTGCACTCATCGATTACAGCAAAGCGACAATCAACTACACTTTAGTCTTGAAAAATCTTAGCGATGCTGAAATATGATATTGACCTGTATGTTGCTCTCTCTATATATACAGGCCTACCTCGAGCTGTCGTATGAACTGTTGTAATGCTACCACATCGTGATTTAGCGATGTATAACCGAATTATTTTACTTTTTAACGAAGCTTTATCTTTTTATTAGGCCGCACATGATAGTCCCATTGAGCGCTCATCTCATCAACGGGTCCTGCGTAGGGCAAGTGTGACACCGTAGTGCCAGCGTGTAATGATGACGAACGGAATCGTGAACATATGTAAGGCAAACACGATTCCAAGGCTATACTTGTACCTTGACCGAAAACTATGCCAGATTTTGACTTTTCCGGCAAAGCTTGAAGGCCGTCTAGCAAAATCTTGTTTCATTCTCCTGTGGATTTCTCCTGGGACAGTCATTAACTTTTCCCTGTGTTTAAAACAATCTGTAAAATTTAATTTAATGACAGAATGGGTTCGAAATGCATTTACTCACTGTCTTTGCTCATCTATATAACTCGGCAAAACATGGCACCAAGTGTTATGTATTAATTACCTTGTGGCTGTCATTCTCATAGCAGCGTGTTCAACTCTTTTATCCAGAAGGAGATAGCAAAATAAGTTGATCCATAGGCTGTAGGACTGATTGTTCGTGAGTGGAACAACATTCAATTGATTGTGAACACTACGCGTTGTCTCATATGGCACGAACCCTGCCATTTTTGATTTGGTGGGGTTTTTATCTTCCTCCGACTTAGGATAACTCCGTTGCTCAATTTAGCAAGGAGCATAAATGACACATCACAAACAGAAAATTATTTCCAAGCGCGATTGATAGTTTCTTGGGGATTTTGCTGGCATGACCTGACATATATTCATCCAGGGTATAGACCTCACAAAAGTATCACTTCAGAGGGAAGCTATTAGCTATTCCTTGTTGTGATTGAAAATGTCGAATATTTTAGATAAGAATGAGATGTTTGAACCTCGAGCTAGCATGCTGCGTACCAAATGTCGTTTTAACGCATAATGTTGGGGAGATTAGTTGAAGATTAACGCCTATCTAGAGTCTTATATACCCTAATGATTATGGTGATTTTGGCGGAGCGCAAATCTGCTTTCAGAGATTAATTTTCTTACAAATTCTAAAAAGTTAGATTAACTTGAGGCCATGAACTGTTTAATCTGTATCCAAACAGAATTTAGAGACGCATGTTTGATATATAACATGGAAATGAATGTTATATAACTGGCTAAAGACCCCGAATGTACAGTCAGTTATCATTCATTTCCCATTTCGTCCAAGCTTGTTGTCGGAATTAGGCTCAATACAGGGAAACAAAGAAGTTTTGAAAGGGTCTTCTTGTTTTGGTTTGAATGAAAAGAGCGTACGTGATGAGTTGTTTATGTGTGAATGTGTGTTTGTGTGTTTGTGACCAGTGTTGCCACTCAGTAAAATGAAAATTTTCAAGTTGACTAGTAAAAAAATTTCAAGATTCGAATATTTTTTTCAAGGTTATGTTATTGTTATGTAGAATGGTCGTCAAAGATGTTTAAACAATATTGCTAGATAAAAGCAAAACGCAAATATTGTAAAATGACAACAAAGGGTGTGATTTTTTTTGGGGGGGGTAATTTTTTCATTTGCTACCGTTCCTTCCATGCTAATGGGTGAGCGCACTACCGTCTCTGAAAACCGTGTTAACACGACATCTCAAGTTAAGAAGCATGGATATTTCTCATACAAAGCATGTAGATGTATAACCTGGGTACCGAAGTGATGATGTCGATTCAGCATAGCGACGGGAAGGCTATCTTACAAAGTACCGTTTTCCTGCCATGAACGATAGCATTTCAATGTCGACATCACAAACCATGTTACACCTCTGTGTTTTGATATCCCTTTGTTCCAACACCACTATGTTCCGACACTTACATACATACAGACATTTGGCTTTCATATACGGAACCACTTTGCTTTAATTCCACAGAGATAATGAGAAAAAATGGCTTCAATATTAAACCTTATGATACGTATTCCCGAATCCTTGACCCTAACATAATCCTAACCTCCTTGCCCATACCTGAAATGTACCATAGTGTAGAGACGTGGGGACAATGGATGCCGGAGCATAACCACTGTTTGCCTATTCTCCCTTATAAAGAATTGGTGAAGTTGCTCAGGACTGTACAGTAGCCTATCATTAAAAAAAATCATAGCGCCATTTTGATTGTTAAGAACCGAGACATCACACGTTGGTAATTAATGAATCCGTAAAATGTATTAAATGTGGATGATACGCATTATGCACATAGAAGACATCCTTTTTGTACATAATAATGTAAGTGGTTATGGATCATCTTTGACCCCTGTACGTTAATAAAATCAGTGTAGATAATTTGAACGGGTGATATGATCTTGATCTTGATCTTATCAAGCGATGATAAGTAACACCATAAAGCGAAATACTTAGCTTCACGACAGTGCTCTCCTTTAATTTTAAAACGATATAGAACAAATTTGTTGCAGGATGAAGACCTGCCACTGGCTGAAGTCATGGTATGACTGGCGTAGGTATGTCACGCCTCAGTCAATATGACCGAGGTGAGATGAGAATATGGCTTTGACAAATTGATAACTGTTGATGAGTCGTTAGTAACTAATAGTGTCAAGGTCATCACGTCACTATTATTTATTCGTGTGCTTCCTTTAAACAACTTATTTATAGTTTTGTTTGTTGGAGTAAGAGTACCACATGATACAAGGCTTACAACTTACTTTCTTGCATTTCGAAATGGTCTTAAATGTCTGCAGACAAAGACAAGGTCTTCAATTTGTTTTCAATGGCTTTCTTGTTGACCTGTGTTCACTTAGACTTTTTCCTATGAATTTCATTTCACTCCGAGTACCATTCTGTTCTTACTATAATACATACATCAATCAGCGTGAAAGAAGGAAGTGTTGGACTGATACTATGTTTAAGATGGAGGTTTCCGTGTTTCATGGCCGGTTTCCTGACTGCCAGGAAAAGGTCAAGTTGATATGTCGAACACACGAATAGGTCGCTTCGTTCTTATCTTTGTTCAGTGATGCTCGTATGTCATAACTAAGGCAGTTTGGCATTGATAATCAACAATATCTTGACTTAAAATAAATTCGTCGGTATTGCATGGTGTAATGTTCACAAAATCTGCAAGAACTTCCTTCTTTAATATGAAATTGCAAAAGTTAGTACACGACTTTTGATACCCCGACGTTGACATTTTAGCCTGGGTCTATGAAATGATAAGTCGGGGCAACATCACTCCCATACCAGTATTGTGTCATTATTAAGTTAACGTTGAACGACCTTGACCGAAAATGCCATCTTACTTAGGAAATGAAATACAACAGGAATTTCACGAAGATGACTATACAAAGTGTGCACATTCTTGTCAACAAACAACTTTGGTGATGTAAATGACATTGATCAGCAGAGATCGATAAACCAAATCTTTAACAGACCTTTGTTTGTAACGCATAGATGTTGAGAAGTGTTACTTATTTGATCATAAATTTAGTCTTAGGGTTATCTTTCTGTATTTTCTATTAATTTTAAACCAAGGTTATTATATGAGAACTTTACCATGATAATGCTTCGGAAACGTTAGTTGTTGTAAGTGTTAAGGTAACCTTTTTGCCTTTCTGGATCATAGAGGAAATACATCAAATAACTCGACTAACCTCTCCAGAACGTTACCATAACGTAAAACATACTTGCTCATCTTGCTCAACTTGCTTCTGGTGTATAGTCATATGAAGGCATCATATGAGCGAACATGGAAAGTACGTTTTCGCCATTTACAGTGTCACAACGATAGAAGAGTGTATGGAAATGTCTTTGCAAAGATAAGCTGGTAAGCATTTTATCTCCAGCACAACTCACTGACAGGTCTCATAGGCCAACTTGGTATGTTGATGTCCCATACTTAGAATGAAGGTTCCTTTTGTTTTGATGGAAAAAATGTCATTTAAAGTCCACCATACATTCAAAACTGAAGTCCTTGTAAACACAATATCTCATACGTAGCATGTAGATGCATCATGTAAAGTAGAAGAGTCCTCTCGTTTATGGTGGAATCCATCTGTCATGTGAGGTCACAAACAGGTCACACTTTGAAAACAATGTTATCTCATAATATTTACAGGTCTTATACGTTAAGTATGTATACCATATATTAAGTAAAAGAAAGTTTTGGTGGAAGACATTTGTCGTCTGAGACTGCTTAACAAACATAATAAAGGCTATCTTGAAAGGAAGCATGGTTGCTTCTCATACTTGGAATTTGAATGCTTCTTATTCATTATAAGGACTCTAAAGTGTTTCGTGAAGTTCAAATGCCAGCTAAGGTCACCAGAAATAAAGCCCTGAAACCCCTGAAAACAGACACAATATCTCGAGATAGCATCGGTACTTGTCATGCTTGGCATGTGGATGTGACGTATTGACTTTTTTTGTGAAAATTAAATGTCCTCTGAGGTCAGTTCAGGTCAAACATTGAAAACTTGCCAGCACTATATCTGAAGATTGAAAGCATGGATACATTCCATGTTTTTTTCTTGTGGAAGTTTTACATTAAGTAAATGAAGTCTTTCGTCTAAGGACAAAGTTCAGTAAAGGTGACCAGAGGTTATGCTGAGAACCTTGCAAGCACGACATCTTAAGGAAGCAGTGTTGGATCCTTCTCATAACTGACACGTGTATGCGTATCTTTAATCTAGGCGCACGATCTTAATTATTTCGGTCTAGATTGACTGTTATCTATGGTCACCAGGGGTTCAAAACAAAAAAATCTTATAAACTCGACATATTTGATACATTTAGGGAAGGACAACGTAAAGCGATCTTTCGTATGGCTCGCGGGTGATTTATTTAAGCCTAAGTGGTGCATATATTTCAGAGGTGTTGAAAGGCCTTGGTCGTCTGGATTCCACACCATTTCTCAAACTGTGAATATCTTTTAAATATAATATCTGATAAAGGAGTTAGATGAGTTAGATAAGGTTTTACGGCACAGTTTGTAACTAATTGGTTTAAGTCGAGCCGGCCACGGCCTTTTCTCCAGTTGTGGCTCACTGGCTTGTTTTCCCTACTCCATTGCTTATGCTGAGCACCAAGTACAATGACAGAAGGTTCCATTTTTAAAGTCTTCGGTGTGACCCGGCTAGGAATCGAACCCTATACCTTCCGGCTGCAAGTCGGATGCTCTAACCACTTGTCCATGCAGTATGATAATGGAAATCATACATGTTGCACGAATGTCCCTTACTAGTTACACGAATCCAGTTGATTGTGGTGTAGGTTGAAGGTCATTTGAGATCCCCGAAGTAAAACACTCTGAAAAGCTTGTATTAAACCAAAAAAGTGACACAAAACTTAACTTGCAATGATGGACACCTATCATTCTTGATTTGAGGATGCTCGCCATCAGGGTTAGTTTGCAGACCTAATTAAAACTACTGTAAAGCTTGGCTTACCATCCCTTTGCAAACCCATGTAGGGAACGCCATGACTAAGTGGGTAAAGACATTAGAAGCAATGGTTCTCTGGAGTTAGGAGTACGATCTTCGGGTTACATCAACAGTGAGTTTCTCAATCTGAACCGACCTGCGTTAGAAAAACCTAAGCAAAAATGTTGAATTGGATGGCATTTACCGACCGGCGAGAAATAGTAATTCGTAACTCCTGACTGCTTTCTTTCAAAATCATAACCACTTAGCATTGTATAAAATTATGGTCCTTAGAGGCTCAATTTAAACTTGTTATGTCGTTTCCACATCGCTGGAGCAAAATGGAAGTTGTTTGAACTCCACTAACGTTTTCAAGATCAAATAAACTTTCTAAAATCCATCTGTTCATTACCATGGTCAATTGCTTGTCAACGTTTTGTAACTAAGGAAGTAGCCACGGCAGTGACAACCGTATGAATATGCCAAGTTGTATCAAGGAGGGACTATTATATCTTCTTCCCTGTGTGGCCGCAGTTTAATTGCCTTTCATTCTTCTAAACCTAAATATTTAACCAAGCTTTCCTTTCCAAGAATAGTTACGAATGTAATGTAATTTCAACGATGTTTCATGGCGATATGTTGATTTAAATTAAGTCATAGTTTCACACTTAAAGCACACCATTTTTGATTGAGTTATTTTGTAGCTTTTAAATTGTCTCTTAGTATATGGTGAAAAATCATTACATTATATACTGACAATACCGATGATTTCAACTTTTCGTTAAGGAGTCGAAAAGTCAAATTGAACATCTAGTGTAAAATGTACCGTAAATAACTCTGGTTTAAATATCCAGGCTGTACTTGATTGAAAATTCTTTTCATCTGAGTACTTCTCAAGTACTTGAAGCTTAACTCTGTCCCCATTATCCAGCTCCTCACTTTTCAAGAGTCGTAAGGTATGATTTTCCACACGTAATACAAGTAATAAATTTAAAAAAATAAAAGGCAATGAAAATACTGTATTAACGTCTGGAAGGATTTAAGTGCCTTAACACCAGGGCAGGATCCTAGATTAATGGGGGGAGTGTGGACTGATAACTGGCATCTATTGGTAAAAACGTAAAACAAGATTTCAGCCAAGATATTTTCATGCCCCTAACATGTTTGCATGTAGAACTTGTAAAACATTCGGCAGTAACACCAGAAGCCTTCCTTCAACAACCCCGCATCGATATAAGTAAACATTGAAGTAGGACCTACTTTAAAAAATCTTTGAATCATGAACATGTGATGAATATTTAAACATCTTTACATCAGGTTGGCATTTGACCACACCCATTTGTCAATATCAGGTTGGCATTGACCACACCTTTTTGTCTTGTTATTTTTGGTGGTCTCCTTCCCTTCACTCCCTGACTACGTGTTCATTTTTCCACAAAATCACGTACACTGCACAGTCGCCTAAGTCTTGCCAGTTGGAATTATTCAGTTTATGAGAACGTAAATTATGTTCTTCATGAAACGTTTACAACGTGGGGTAGATGTCAAATTGGCTCTAAATAATTTCATAGGAAGATAAAGATAGCGTGATCTTTGGCGGATAAGGTCAGCACACACAATCGGTCCCCGACGGCCGTTGTCGTGCCTATCTCGTCTCTAAACGGTGGTTAATATTAGGATCTGTTACGTGTTGTGTACGTACCTCGCCATGTACAGTCGCTTATTGGCCTCCACAGTGGCGAAACATTTCTCGGTTCAAGATGGTTTGTTTAGAAGCAAACCTTTGCTCGACATTTTTATCCCAAAGAGCAAAGTTCAAGATCATGATTGTCAGCTTGAAGTATTTATCGATAACAAAGGCAGGAGGGAAAATTGATTGAAAAATCAGGTGCTGCCTGTTGTAGTTAGACGTGAATTTGAGGCTTCGAGACAGCCAATTAAGTGACATAGATTGAGATTTGCAAAAGTTAGGATCGAAAGTTGTTTGATGATCGGGAGAATTAGGCGATCACCTTAGGTCTATATAAGCCTAAATACCTTCTTCTTTTGTGGCGGTAAGAGCTGACATCACGAAGGTGTTTCCAAATATTAGCTAACGTAACGTTACACGTCTGTATAGAACATTTGGCTCTATTTTTGTACGACGGTGCAGTATTCAATTATTCAATTCAGTAGTGTACTTAGTACCTAAGGAACTTGATGTCCAAATGGTGAATAATTATCTTGCATGTCGTCGATCAGACTTTAAACTTTTACTATAACTAATGCCATTAGCTATGAGCAAGTTCATAGTTAATGCTGCACATGCAGCAAGTTCAGGTCATATAGGCACAGAATGCAATTATAAGTGCTATTATAGTTACATTATATTCTAACTTAATGCTTTCAAATGCACTTACGAAAGTTTACACGAAAGACTTTCAACAAGACATTTTTAGAGTTTTTGTCGGGTACAGTGCACTATTTACGAAGCTTCACGCATGTATTCCCACGGTACCCATATGACCTTTGACCTAAAGCAACTCTAAATTGGCTTATTCGGTAGACCAGAGAAAAGGACAGTGGAGTCAAGACTCTTCGTAGACCATCGGAAAGCTGAGAGTAGCCGTTTTTTAAGTTAACCTAGTCAAGCTAGAGACCTACAGAAAAGGTAATGGGATACCACGAAATATTTCCCACGATAAACTATTTAGTTCTACCCAATCCCTTAGACGTTTGCAAAGACGCCTCTTTCAAAGGACTAGGTTAACTTCAAAAATTATATATATATATATATATATATATACATATATATACATATATATATATATATATATATAG
>WURT03000030.1:1759132-1782410 GCA_009936505.3 Holothuria glaberrima
CAATGCTTTGTTTTTTGCTTACAAATTTCATGGGGGAGGGAGAGGAAAGGGGAGGGAAGGGAAGGGGAGGGAGGGAGAGAGGGATGGAGGGAGGGAGAGAGAGAGGGAGGGAGGGAGAGAGGAGGAAAGACATTTGATATCTTCTTCCCCTATTAAATATGCCACTGTCCTACATAAACTGGTCGCATTTATAATGCACTCGACTTTAGTTTCGGATCCCTATTATGGGCAGTGTTAGGGATTCAGTGTGGACCATGATTGTATTCAAGATGAATTAAAAACTGAACAGGTAAGAAACATCAGAAGGGTTGAGTGACAGTTGCTATGCTACTCTAGTTTTCTACTTGCTGCTTAGGTAGCCTTACCTAAATGTCATTGAGATGTAGAGATAAGATCAGCACTTAACATGATCTCCGTCTGAAACAAAAACACAAATTTTTAACTTGAGAATGCAGTCACCGATGTGTCAGACGTTTCTGTCCGTTGCAAACAACTTTTGTAAGGTTACAGACTTTTTTCTTGTAGTTTGCAAAGAATTCAGGGATTTAAAGGACAACAGTAGATTTATCAATCATCTTTTCCATATTTTATTTTTCAGACGCATGCGGTTTGTCAGATGCAGCTCATATCGAGTCACTCCAAGAGAAGTCACAATGTGCACTAGAAGAGTATGTCCGTAGCCAGTATCCAAATCAACCCAACCGGTTCGGCAAGCTGCTTCTACGGTTACCGTCACTACGGACGGTGTCTGCGTCGGTCATCGAGCAGTTATTCTTCGTCAGACTTGTCGGCAAAACCCCGATAGAGACTCTCATACGTGACATGCTGCTTTCCGGTAGTTCGTTTAATTGGCCATACGTTGCAATGCAATAAAGGAAGTCAGGCGAAAACATGGTACCAAAATATTCTCGCCAACGGTGTCAATGGGTTGTTTTACTCCTGCCGATGTCGTCTCTGCCGAGACCGCAAGAATGGTAAAAACAATGGTTGGTGTCTTACGGTACAACAGTAACTGAGATTCGTCGGTGTTACAGAAGTGACAAGGAGCCGTAAAGAAGATCTCAACATGGAAGTTTACTTTCGAGAAACTCTGTCATATCCTAACATTAAGTTGCGATTGCGGTTGATACGGTGTATGATACACATGTCCAGCCTGCGACAAGCTTACCTGTTAGTAGCTCATTCTGCCCAGAGATATCAGAGGCAAGTGACCCTGGTATTTATCTAAGTGTGACCAGACTGATGTGACAGGGTGTAATGCCAATTCATGAACAGTGAAAAAGGCTTGTAAGAAGTTTGTATTTGGCGATGACTTGCTAGACAACGTTTGGAGTCATAAGTGATTTTGGGGACGAATTAAATTCTGTCCCTTGACTTAAAAAGGAAAAAGCAAAGAAAACAAAAAACAATTTCTTTTATATGCAATCCCTTGCCAATTCATGTATCTGAAATACAAACAAAGTCTGAACTATAAGCTAAAATCACTTGTATTTGCTGTCTCAAATTTGATTTGGTTTCAGCTATAAGCTTATTAGATTGCAAAGTATCGGTGTATGCTCCTGTATACGTGTTTACATTCTTTGACAAGTTTTCTGTGTATAATTGTGTGTGAAAAGGAGAAAGTTTCAGCTTGCCTTTCCTAACAATTAGTTCCTGAACGTCGACGCACCCCCATCAATCTACTACCGATGAACGGTTTCAGACAAAGAACATCTACACGTCTGAAAAATTACAGTAGCCTTACAAAACATGTAACTGAAGGGCAGTTTTTTTTTATTTAAAATTCTCTAGAGTATTCTAAACCTGCCAATATCCTCCATACTTTGACCCCACCGTATGCAGATAAAAATGGTGGATACTGTAGCATCATGATTCTTGTATTGATTTACGTGAAGGTTGCTGCATGAAAATTTTCCAAGTTTAACTGAAATATTGTGGATTTTATCGATTGAAATGAATGGGTTTTTGTATCGCTCAAGTGCAGCTGATCTATTTTTGTACAAAGATTTCACAACAGTGTTGTCTCTGTATAATAAGTCTTGCCATAAAAATAAAACTATCACATTGAAATTAAAATTTACCTGAAATATAGTCTTCTGAAACACGGATAAACTTTACCACCAATGCAATCTTTTTTGAATCCGAACATTTTCAAATGAAGCGAATGAGAACAAAAATTAGACATTGACCTAACAAATTATTGCCAAATTAAGTACATTCATGGTTTGGAAAGTTTACAGTCTTTGAAATGTCATTAACTATGACGTAGAAGTCCTACGTCATGTCCATAAATCGGTTGACAAATGAAGATTTTCAAAATCCAAATTGTGAACGAGGCGCTGACCTTTGAAAGTAGTTAACTGTTACCATGAATAAAACTAAAATCTCCCCATTTTAGGGGCGAAAGCAATGGTGTTATTTGGAAATAAGCATCTCCATTATAACTGTAAATCATATATTCCAATGAGAATTCTATTTACTTTATTTTTTTTATCTATAAATTGCGTCTGTTCTTTGTTCCCATTCTGGACTACATTTATCAATCATTTTGCCAGCGTAATGGCAAGTACAGTTAATTAAAAAATTAAAAGCTTCTTTTTACCTAATTTTATACAAGTAACACCGGCCACCATTAAAAGGGTTGATTTAGAGTCACCCATACATTATTAGGTTATCTTTACACCATTTCTACCCATTTTCTAGGAACTATTTTCTCTCATGTTTAAGGAGTTACTGATGTTCACAGTCGCTCATATGCTCTACCTTGCCATATTTCTCAGTCAGTACTTTATTTTTACTATATATAAAAACTTTCCCTTCGCCATTGTTAACGATTCTCCCACTTTGATTATATGCGCATTTATAAATGCATGCAAGTTTGGACGTGTTGTTGCGTTCATTGGTGTAAACAAATGTCTAGCTCTAGACATTTCATTTTCTAACCTACATTGCAGAGAATAATTTATATACATATAGATGCACACGTAATCCTGTTAAGTGAACGTGTTTGGTGCGTTGCATATATATGATATATATATGATATACTCTACTCTTAAAAATATAATATATGTATATAGGATATGTGTTTATATAAACATGTACATACTATAAAAAGACATATCTTTCATATCTTTGTATATGTTCAAGAACGTTCATGTTTTTATCACCAATTTTAAGAGCAGGATAAAATCAACGTAAATCACTAAAATAAACATACAAATATTTGAACCATAACTTAACGTTAGTTGGTTTTCTCGTTCGCATTAAATCACTCTGAAATCTCATCTAGTGAGTACTTACGTGCCGAGATCCAATCCCTTGTGCGCCTAATTTTTTTGAATGCAAACACAAAGCACGATGCGTCCACAAATACAAAGTGTGACGCTTATTCCAGTTTTGATAAATAATGGGTACTTCCGGTGTGAGGTGTGGGCTATCATAGTAGATTGCTGTACGTAGAGTCATTGTGTTAGGCTACGATCAATTTTGCACTTTGTTGCTAAAACCTTTGTAACGCTTTTCGTGGTATATACATGAACATAAACTAGCAAAGCGCACTAAGAAAGTCATAGGCACTAAAAGTATATACACATATACTTTTAGATATTTGGTGACAGGAAATTCAACTTGCGGAAAGTTCTATGAAATATCATGATCCTTTCTCCCTTCTATATTTTCATATAGCGAACGGATGGTAAACCCATTACTTTTAAAGATGGTACTTTCCCCCAAAGAGTCAAATAAATGTCCTCTTTTATAAAAGTTAAATCATACATTCGAACAAACATAGTGAACACCTTGGCATTAATTCGTACTATATTTTGTTGTTCGTCTGTGTTTATAGGCCTATTTGTTAATAAAATGTCAGAGAAGAATATGTCATAAAGAGAATATTTAATGGTGCATAATTTTGTCACTTTGATTACGTAACGGTATCGGGGAGAGTGAAATGTGAATTTTTAGATAGTACAAATGCACGCACACTTGACTCCCAGCGTTTACTGCAGGCATTCCGTTGTTTGTTGATTGAATGAATTGAAGGCAGGTTTTCTTTCTGACTTGCATTGGTTTTCTATCTGCATTTAAAAAACTATTTGAAGTACTTTGCTTTTAACTTGATTTGTATATTTCCCCGCCAACAGTTGCTTTTTTTCTTTATAGAGTTTCATTCCTTTTAGAAAATCAGTTTTGTTGACATTGTCATTGATTAATTTCTTAAGTGAGTAGTTTGCAGAAATGTTTTTGAAATGTTTAAATGAGTGTGCGTAATGTTGTATGTCGGATGTGTATGTATACGCAGTGTTTAACAGATTGCAATTCACTGGAGCTGAACTCAAGAAGCAACTACTTTGCAAGTCCTTAAATGACTGTTATAACACACGTGTAAAATTTTGATCAAAATGGCCATTTTGTCGTTATTAAGGTGCAAGAGATCAGTAATAAAGGCTAGTAGTCCATAGAGTGTGAAATGCTGCCTTAACGAGGAGAATCGTAGGGATTCTTATCACTTTAAAGTTGCTAACTTCCGAGTGGTACCTGTTCAGTCGGTTGGGTCACCCGGGAACCACTTCGTAGCTAGGCATGCGAGGGGCACTTCTATCAAATATGGTGATGTCCTTCAAAATAGAAAACGAATTATATGTTCTTACTGTCTTTGTGTTGGGAAGTACCGCAAGTCTAGCCAAACCTCTATATTTGCCGGAGCGTGTCCACACTAATGTGATGTCTTTATCATAATTCTGCTACCGAATTCTAATATCATGGAAGTTGTACTGGTGGCACTGTGACATCTTAAAGATGTCTATTACTAGTCCCAGTTTCCACTTCGTAGCCTAAGTTTAACATATTCTATGTCCTATTTGTGGTTTTCAAAGCCACCAGCCACCCAGCCCCGTTTTAGCTCTTCAACCATCCTATAGATGTTCCCTTATTTCCTTTCAAATACGTTACATGAAAGTACCCTTGATGTTCATTCTATCTTGGTAATGGTTATATTCATATCACCCTCTCACCCCTCCCTTCCTCCTGTCATTATGCCATACACGGTACCATTTCGTACAAAAGCCATTACATCAAATTCAGTGAAGTTTTTAATCTCGTCCAAGCATCATGATATTGTTTAATCAATGAACCCAAGGTATCCATGGAAAATCGTTAATAAACTTACCAGGGCAAAGTGACACATTTTATGTTTAAGTAAATACGTTTGTATGCTGTATTCAAATTCATTTCCTCTCTGACGTAGCCAGCGAACTTTTTTATCACCTATTGAAGATAGTAGTGGAGTTAGCCTGATCGGCTACTCTCTACGTAGTCGTTGTTGCCAGTTGGAACAAAATACTATGGTAATATATCCAAAACAGTTTACCTCGTTTTACACGGCCAAGATCTGTACTTATTGTAAAGTATTACAGGTCGCCTAGTATATGGAAGGTTATATATTGTCATCCCGCAGCCCTTCTGCCATTCAGCTTTTGTAAATCTAGACGGACATTTTGTAATATATTTTGAATAAATGTCACCCGTAAAGACTCTTCTTCTGATATCCGATAAAGCATCGGCCGATGCCAATCCGAAACCGATAATTTAAACTTGTAACAATTGTTATACATAAAGCCACAAAATTGTAACTGTCTAGCTAAAGTTCGTCAAGAATGTTGAAAGATGTGTTTACTTTGCCAAAACTTTTACAGCCGTATCATATATAAATAACAGTTTCATCAGGTATGCAGTTGCTGTTCAAGCAGCAGTTGCCTGGTTTTATGAAGTACAACTTGAATTACTGTTTGCCCATGTTACCTGTGCGGATACTAGACGATACGATGATTATCGATGTGACGAATACAGGCCGATAACGATATTGTGTACCAGAACCGATAATCGGTTCAACACGTCATTTGACACCTAGAAAAATATTTTCTTAATCCGTCTCCCACCGCGGAGAAATTCTGCAGCTGATTTTGTATACAAGATACAACATTGCCAAATCTTTTGTATCGTTCTGTTTACATCATATATACTTGTTAAATTATTTCCTAACGTGACCGTTGTCTGAGAGAGTAAACGTACAGCCTAATTATATAGTTTCCATGTCCTTTGATTCCCTTGTGACAATTATAGTTAAACTTCTTTTCTTTTCGAATGGAAGCACTTGTTGTTAAAATTTTATAGCTAATGGAAAGGAGTTTGTTAGTTAGTTAGATGAGGTTTTACGGCTCAGTTTGTAACCAATTGGTTTAAGTTGGGCCGGCCACAGCCTTTATTTCAGTTGCGGCTCACCGGTTTGTTTTCCCTACTCCATTGCTTAAGTTGAGCATTAAGCACAACGGCAGAAGGTTCCATTTTTAAATGCGCTAATACGCTCTTGGTCAAGAGAGTCAATTTAAGGGGTAGTAATTTTGTTTGTGTACACCAGCATTCCGATTATGGAGTAAAGTCCTGTGCCAGATGGAAATCAACTTGAATTTAATGAATTGTAGTCACTGTCAATTTTATTGTATATGTGACTGACATATACAACGAGTCAACAGTTAAAGTTAATTATCAATAACCATTTAAGTACCTTTTGTAAACACAATGCATCTCCAGAGAAATGGATCCGGCGAATCTCACGGACAGATTTAGAAGATGCATAAAGATATTGTATTCAATAGAATGTTCCCCATATATACGCCAGGAAGAAACTTAAAATTTTATTCGATGATTTAGATAAGTAAAGTATTGATACATCATCATACACATGGAGAATGTAATCAAAAGATTGCTTGGAGCAGAAGATATGTTGGGTATAACGATTTCATCGTTGCCTTAAGTTTTACATTAAACAGATTTTCCTTTTTCTATGCAGGGTTTTGTTCCTACGCATTGCCTGTTATTTTCAATATTTTTTTGGCTAAAAACTACCCGGAAAACGACGAAAAAAGACACTGAACATAAATTCAATCTTTAAAATTTAAGTGAACAGATAAGATCGGCACTTATTTGGCTCGAGGTGAGTGTAGAACGTGAGGTGTCATTGATAACTGCCATGAGCTTGTAGTATGACTTTGATATTTTTTCGTTGTATAGCATATGTTATTTAGAAGTTTGGTGTGTCGTACGCCTTGCAATGTAAACGTTTGCTTCTTTTCTTATATTCATAAAGGAACACAGTTTATAAACCCATGTACCTAATAGCAGCTGCAGGTTATTCCAATTACTCGTAACATGCTTTTGTTTCTTCATTTCCGCTTTTTCTGTCCACATAATCACACCATAAAGTGACTTTTTAAGTAGTTTTTGTACGTTAACTTGTATAACAAGTAGGGTACAGTTGTGTTTAAGACTCACGTATACGTCGAATAAAAAACTGTACTCCTCGTGGGTCTCCTGTCACTGTACGATGTTTGCAAGTGTCCAAGACACGAAACGGCATGACTCTTAATAAATAAAATAAAAGGCATTTTTGAATGCCAGACAGAAATTGTATTTGGGTTTTGTTTTTAGTACATCTTGCCAATGTGTGACAAGGATTAATATTGAAAAGCAAGTACTGAATCCATTTTAGAACAACTGATCTCGAAGTTCATGGTGGGACGAATAACATGCAGGTCCAATGGAGGTTCATGACCAGGAAAAAGGGGGAAAGGAGTAGGCTATATTACTATTATGTTGCAACATGCACAATACATCCGGCAATGCCTTAAACAATGAACATAAAAAATGGAATAGAAGGCCCTCGTGGCCTTGTTTGCTGGTTGGGTCGTCTGACTCACCCATCTATTCTTTCATATTAATATGGTGGAGACATGTCCGGCGATCCCGAGGGACAGGGGACATGTCCCCCCCCCCACATATTTGAGAAATAGCTCGACTTTGTTTTTTCACACAGTAAATTATTTGAAAATGGGATCATGTCCCCCAATATTGAGAACATATCGCTGCCCATGGCTGGAGGAGTTAGAGGGGCAATGTTTAAGGTTGTTGGGGTGCTTGTGTGGATCAGTCATTAAAGTGTGTACCTGAAATCATTCCTAGGAATAAGTTTGATACATTCGATTACCCTCCCCCACCCCTTTCGTTATAGCTATACGATACCCAAGCTAGCTTCAAAGTAATTCGTTCGAACAATAGCAAACTGAGATGTCTTCTTATACGTTTGAAATGCCATGTATTAAAAGACTTGAAGTAGATAGAGATCTTTACCTACTATATATATGTCTTAGGAAAGACTATTGATGAGAACGCCTGGTGTGTGGAAACTAATCAATCCCAGAGCAGAAACAAGTGCTGACCACGACAACCCGGGAATGAACTGACATCACAGGGTGAAAATATCAGAACAACAAGTTCTTTTTGCCAAATCACAGCAGCGTACTAGGGAAACGTCATTATATGATAAATTTTCCAAACCTACTGTTTACATCAGGGGTATCAATAGTTTTTCATGAACTTCCTAAAAACATGCTGGGTTTAATCCTTTAAAAATGTACAGTCTAAGGAGGTAGAGCTGTTTCCTTTTCTGCACATAATCGGCCTCCGTAAATTCTGCAGCTCTTAGAGTGTTCTCAGAGCTGATTAATATAATCTTCCCATAGTTACAAAATGTAGGCGGAGGCCACACCTTTTGAAGAGGTCAGAGTCTTTCTGTAAGTAAACAAGAAATCCCATCTGTTTATTACAAGACAATTGAGCGCCCCCATCCATCCCCCAAAACAGCAACTAACAGAGTGACAAATAGCCGTACCTGGAGAAAAGATGTGCGAACTGGTCACAGTAACAACTAACCAGTGAACGCACTTAACATTGCAATATCTCATTGTGACGTCTAAGGATACGTATCTTAAATGTAAGTAGTCATTTGAAAATGAGCAGGATAATTTGAAACTGACGGTATGAAATATGGAACAAGCAACTTGAATATCATCTACATACAGATGACTTGACGTTACCCTACGAACCTATCTCACTCTATATCAAATTTATATATTTATATTCAGTGATGTAAAGTTTCATATCTGTGCTATCATCGGATAATACATGTAGGTTATTGCCCTCGACGATATGTTCTTTCTTAATCAGCAAACAAATACTGGAACTTAGGTCTGTTGCTATAGTAACCTGCATGCATGGTATCTACCTTTCCGTCAATTGTTCTTGCCTGTTTGTATCAAAGCTACATTCGTTCTGCAGGTATACCTTTAGCTGGAGTGATGGCAATCCAGTTTATGAAAACAAGTCTTCATGTAGTTAAATACGTTACTTAAAACAGTTAGTAGATGAAATCAATTTTACTTATAGTTTACCAACGTGGTCAAAGCAGCGGCGTAGCGAGACCCTTGGGGCCATGGACGAGAGACAGCGAGGGGCCCTGCAATCCAATGGTGTCATAAACTCATGTTCCTAAGACGATTCCAATCTCCATGGAAAGGTACGGGGGTAGGAGTGAAACCTTGCACGCACCGGGTCCAATCCCGTTCTTGCCTGGAATTTCAAAAACAGAGCTGCAGTTGTTGATAGGTTTGTGGTTCCTTCCGTGTATGTACTCGGCGGTTAGACGGTAGGTAGAGTTACAATTTTTTGAGATTTTATTTCAGCGAGTTTGGTTGGGGGCCCCTGAACCCTCGGGGCCCCTGGGCATTGTCCACCCAGTCCACTCGCTTGCTACGCCAATGGGTCAAAGGTAGGAGCAGAAGCGGAAGTTATAATAAAACCACACAGAAACTTTAGAGGAGCGTTGTCATTCTACCAGCGTGGGTAAATTGATCTGATGAAAGGTGGTGTCAGCCAGCAGTCATTTGCAGTTGTACCGTGAAGGGTCAACGTTAGCATCACGTTTGTACAAGAAAAAGCTACCACGTTTCTTTTGCTTGAAATCGTGAAGACCAAATGTTACGAAACATACAGACACACAGGGCCGGCCGTCGGAAGATTTGAAGCTAAGAATCTTTAGCGGCTGGATTTTAGATTTTTCTGAAGTAATATTTGCCTTTTTCGACATAGCTAATGAAAACTTCTGAAGCAAAACTTCAAACTGAAATTTAATTGGGTCAGTTATCCCCTGACCTCCACTTCTCCCGTCTCCGGCCGCATTAAAATGCAACACAGATATTAATTAAGCCATATTTGCGATAACGTTTAGTTTGGGATGTCTAGAGGTGGTATCAAATTTAAAACAGTGCATTAAGAAGCAATTATAAAGTTTTTAAAATCCATCTCTTCCTCTCTCAATCATTCCATGAGATGGAGTAAGTGTAATTACTCGTTAATGAATAACATAAAAAAACTCACGTGTTCTTTGGTCCATGAGAAGTATAAACGCATTACAGGTTTGGAAGATTTGCTCTTTTCAATATGTGCACATTTTGATTTTAATCTTAAATATTGTCATTTTCTTTCAAAACGTTTTGTATTAGATCTACCTCTGCCCATTCTACAGCGTTTATTTATCCTTCTAAAAAATTAATGGTTTTTGCTATTTCATTTTATCGAGCAAAGGATGTTATACATATTATTACCAATTATGTTTTCACAACTTCCTTTCGTTTTATCCAAGCCTTGACTACAAGACTATACTTTTTCCAAAGTCCCCTCGACTCGCTATGCAAGTTTTACAGTTTACATTTAAATGTTACCAAAATTTTATTTAATACATATAGGTCCCATACTCCACAATTCGCTCGGAGTAGAAATAAAGGAGACGTCAACTTTTGGACTATTCAAAAGCAAACTCAAACTTTTGACCGACAACCTGAGCATAAGTGAATAGTTAGTCTATATTATCAAGTAGTTTATATCTGTAACACTATGTGTTTGTAATTACATTGTATAGTTCATAGGCGTAGGAAGCTGTTTGAGACGGGGGGTGGGGAGGGCTGAACCTTGTTTCGGATCACCGTCCTGGGGGAGGAGTCTAAAGGGAGGGGTGTCCCCCAAATTTTTGGATTTTTTAGGGACCTTACATGGACTATTTTTAAGAAAAATTACTGCAAATTTTTGACATTTTTTGGAAAATTTTTGGACTTTCGAGGGACCTTAGATACAATTTGGTGCATCATTTTGGACAAATTTCATTGTAAATTACTGCACTTTTTTGACATTTCTTGGAAATTTTTGGACTTTCGAGAGACCTTAGATGCAATCTGGTGCATCATTTTGGACTAATTTAAAGGTAAATTACTGCAAATTTTTGACATTTCTCGGAAACTTTTTGGACCTTGAGGGGCCTAATTTTGGACAAATTTCAATGTAAATTACTGCACTTTTTTGACATTTCTTGGAAAATTTTGGGACTTTTGAGGGACCTAAGATACAATTTGGTGCATCATTTTGGACATATTTTAATGTAAATAACTGCCCATTTTTACATTTCTTAGGAAATTTTAGACTTTTGAGGGACCTTAGATGCAATTTGGTGCACCATTTTGGACAAATTTAAGGTAAATTACTGCAAATATTTGACAGTTTCAACAGAAGAGACAAATAAGGGGTTTTGGCCTTGGAAATTGGGGACTGAAACATACTTCCGCCCCTAAAAATTTCGCTGAGGGGGCGGAGCCCCTGCAGCCCCCGCTTCCTACGCCCTTGGTATAGTTATCGTTGAAATAGGGGTCCAAGACAGCTTCTCTTGAATATTCATTGATTATTCAGCTCCCTCACTTTTACATAGTTGAGAATACACTTTATCCTTCCTTCAATTATCACTGATATGAATGTTTATTAACATGACAGTGTTGCTAAATGTTGGTTTTTATACATACATGTAAATATTAATTTTCTACTTCATATGATTTAAATTTGATACCTCAGTTGTAATCAAATTGAAATTTGGATTGAAATAGTCCAAATAAAGTTAAAAAGCCAAAAACCAAATCATATTCCATTCGCTGGTAAATTAAGAAGTCAAATGCTTTAGAGAGCCGCTGGACTATAGAATTGTGAAATAACATGCGTTAGTGATGAATCCATCAGATTTGAACAGGAGTAAGCAGTAGAAGATTCCATCAGGTCAAGATAGGTCAAAAGCGAATTTTCTTCATTCTCCAGACATTTTTATTTAATGATAAGAAGGTTTATGTTGTCCAAAATGTAAATAAGGAACCATCAGTCTTTTCATGTTGTAATGGCTATTTAAACTATCGAATGATTTGGAGGTTTTACAAATTCTCAAAGTTACGCCTACTTTATTAAAGAATTTATGACCACCATCCATACTCCAGGTCAAAGGTCGTGGAATTAGTATAAGGAATTAGTCATTTCATACGTCAAATCTGAGACTATTTTGATATGAAACATCATGTTTTCTGCCTTTTCGGTTTACTTGTATTTACCAAACATATTTTAGCAATAACATGCAACTAATTATATGACAAAACCATTAAACATTACATATGAAAGGTCAAATCGCTTCTAAGAAAAAAAACAAGATTTTTTATTTAAATATTACAAGTTGTTCATCATTTCCTGTGACAATGACTTACATTTTTGAAATGTAACCCTGTAGTAATGTCTAGGGCTTCCACCATTCATCGATAATCGCGATAATCGCGGTACTAGTTTCTCGCGATAATGATACGAAAGAAAGAAAGCAGAAGCAAACGAATGCATTGTTTTTGATCGATATTCATACGCATTGGTAGTAAATGTCGACAGAGGACACTCTTCGTAGAGAAGGAATAATTATTTCACACAATTCTGTTTACTTTTTAACACAATGGGCAGTTTGATGTCTACTTTGAAAAGCTATAAGATTTCGATTATATTACCCATCAGTTCCCACTTCTTGGAGGATCAATTGTTCTACCAAACCTATCAGTAGCGTAACTGGGGTGATAAGGCAAGTGTACCGACAGTAGTCAATGTACCGACATTTTGTCAAAGGGTTATCACTTAACAAGTCACCACACTCCCGTGATCCCCTCCCCCCCTATCCACCGCAAATCTTGCATTACTTTCTCATACCTTCATAGTTCATAAAACTACAAAATACCAATAACCAGGGGCGTCGATTTGATTTTGGAGGTGGGGGACATCTGACCTAAACCTTTTGTCTTATCCTTGTGAGGAGTCTAAGAGGAGGAGTGCCAGATGCAAAATGGTGCCAAATGTTTCAATATTTTGGGGTATTCTTCATTGCCCAAAGGAAAAACTGCATGCAGGCTCAGCCAGGGATGTTGCTTGGATTTACCGACATGGGGGCCAAGCGCCCTGACTAGGGACCAGCTACTCTAAGCCCCGACGGATGCAATAGGTTGCTAAAATGATGCCGATCGCAAGATATAAGGCGCCCGAAGCGCGCCGAAAAAATGGGATTATATTGAAAAAGATTTCATATTTTTTGTTTTCATTAGGAAAAGTTGTAAAAGTTTGGGTTTTTATTAAAAAATCTGCCCTTCTTAAGAGCCAACCAAGAAAATTGATGGTGCGACTGCATGGCCTTCTTTGGGGAGTACATTTTTCATTTTAACCATTTAGGCTTCCAGACGAAACTAAAAAACTTTTCCTTACAACATATATTTGCCACGATGGTCAGGTTGAAGAATCTTTCAAAAGATAGGGAAAAGAGGTTAGAATTTCGCAAAGTTTCATTTTCGTGTTTCTATTGAATCACGACTACAATATTTACAGCTAGATAGAACTGAAGATGAAAGCGCGCGTAGCGCGCGAAATTTTTTTTAGGTTATAGAAAGAATTTTTACAGAACTTTGAATCACCTTCAAAGTAGTGCTTACTGCCTACGGACCTGATAATGAGCCATGTGAAATACTTTCTGGGCATATTATATATACGATATGCCTATTGAGTTCCACAGTCGGCAGATGTACCGACAAGATCAGCAAATGTACCGACAGACCATCCCAGGACTACAAGTGGGGGCGACCACCCCCCCCCTTACGTTACGCTGTACTGAAACCTATTGATTGTCGTGTATCCGACTTATTTAGCTTGTAGTTTGTTTTATTTGTAACAGGTATTTAGTCTTTAAATGTTACGTCACGGTTTTCTTTTTCCCCTTAGTGTAGCCTTTATTTAAAGTCAATAATAGCATTCCGTGCGTGACTTCATTTTCGTTGTAAGGCTTCCTCCTTTCGAGTCCTTGAAGCAATGGGTACACGTTCGGGTATTGAATGATATCACCAACACAAAACAAACCTCCTTTACCTTCAGTTCCAAAATACGATTAAAAAGCAAACGAAGCATTAACTGCCTTTATTTTATCGCCATTGAATGGAATCTAGGACTCGGCATGGCAAGGTCGTCCCTCGTCTTGACCCAAGTGTATTACCAAACCACCCTTCATTCGGTTTATGAAGAAATATATATTCATTCAGCGGAATCCGCGTACGAATTTCTTGCTCCGCTGGGAAATAAATCCGAAGGTTAAAGACACCAACGTCATCTTTTTTCTTCCGTGGTTAAGGCTCATGTTTGTGATGCACGAACCCATATATTGATTATCACTGAGGCATACTCTATGTTTATCTCATTTTGAGCGCCAGTTTTTTCCCTTTCAATTGATCCCTCGCTCGTAATGTGCCCTGGCAACCTTTTATGCTTGCTTAGGCTTAAAGCGCGGGCTAAAAGCGAAACGCGAGGGATGTAGTATTTTTGGAGCTCCGTCAAGGCCACAGAAAATGACCGTCTGTGAACTCAGCGATTCTCCAGAGTAAGAAGAAGGGCAATTTAATTGAATGTTCCTTCCCCTGTGCAGCCAGGCAACACGGTAGGAGTACTAATAATTCTTCGCAGTGCAGGGGAGATTGCTTCGGTAATCAAGAACCACCAAAAGGATGATCGTTCCCCCCAAAAATGAATATGACCAGGAGCACATTTCTTTACTTACTTGTCAACTGAATGACAGAGTTGGATGTTGAAAGAATAAATATTATCATTTTACCGTAACATCCCGCCGGCACGAACATCCTAAAGAAGCCGTTGACTTATCATTCTGAGAGTAGCGATTGATGAGTGTTCAGTCAGGGTCATCAGCTTTGGATGTCCTCTAATGACTCCGGTTGCATATTGTGTTACACTATGATTGCTTCAAGTTGCAAAGTCTTTACAACTGAATGAGGGTGGAGAACTCGGAAAACAACACTACTGGGGACATATGTGGTTTCGTGTCAGGATGTAAACTTGGGAATTACTCGTGTGTTGTTTTAAAGACCAAGTGCACAAGACTGATTTGTAACTTTCAGGCAACAGAAGAAGAATGAAGGAAAGATACGTTTCAAATATTGACTTTTATTGTTGAAGAGAGAATAATAAAAGGTTAATAGCCTATATATGGTTGATATTTGATTCCTAATCCTTGCTATGTCAAAAGTTGATATTGGGAAATTACATTTTTGTTGGGTTTAAGGATTTGAAAGCTTGAATGATATTTTAAACATGGTAGTTTCCGTATGCAGTATGTTGCAGTATTCTTTTGTTTACACAACCCTGTAAGGAAGAACTCACAAAGAGTAAAATTTGATTGACCCGATTTATTTAATCCAGGAGCAAAATGTGTTCGTGACCCTCCTATTTTAAGGGAGTGGGGAGAGCTTGTTTTCATTTTTACCTGTTTATCTGTGTGTTATAGTACTGATGGCAAGGTTTACATAATAATTCCCTCTTTTATTCCTCATGGTAAGTTGTGTAAGGATATGTAAATTTTACAACTATTGTACAAATAAAAAATGTACTACATCAAACGGAGATGAAACAAAACTCATAATTAAAAGCCTCCTTTGACTCTCATATTAGGTTTAATTTTTAAGTAGTTCTTCTGAAAGTCCTTATACTGCTGCATCCTGAGTGTATGTGTGTGTGTGTCTGTGTGTCAAACTTTTGGAGCAGTTTTTTGTTTTTAGTATTCCCCATTTCACATTGGTACCGTCCTTTGTTACTAAGGTCAAATGCCACATGCCAAGATCAAAGTTCATATGGCCCGGTCCCGGGCCCGGTCCCCGGGCCATTTGATGGAAGTTGAATTGCCACCAAAATAAGTTCTCCAAATGCAGCCAAAAAACAAAAATGAGATTGAAAGCCACATTAAAAGGTTAATAAGTCACATGTTATCACATTGTAAAATAACCAGAAATACTTACAAACTGTATATTTTAACCATGCATGGGCCTAACAAGAAACTTGAAACAAATTGGTAGCGGTTTCTAGATATCCAGTGCTGAAGCTCATCGGAATTTAAAGGTCAGATGACATAAAAACCACATAGTTGGATATTTGATGTAAAAAGCATTATCAATCCAGAAAGTAGCCGCAATTTCCATTAAAATCCATCAAATTTTGACCATTTTACAGGGTAATTTTTAATTCACACTTGAATTATGAATAAAACTAAACATGCAAATATGTGACATACCATATATGGCTAATGTTAGCCGTTGGTTTTTCAACCTTAGTTTCAAAGACACTGGTAGCGTTGTTATTACCTGAGGATTTATTTATGACAGTTAAAATTGTTTCCTTGAGAAATGTTGATATCAGTCACCAAAATGTAAACTATCTGATTAGTAATTAAGAGATAATTTGTATAGGGTTAAGAAAAGAAATCTTAACACTGTGCAACATTTTACATAATTGTTTTTACATAGGCAATGAGTTACTTCAGAAACCATCAAACTCTGAAGACGTATAGTCTATTTTGAGAACAGTAAAAGATATTGAAAAAATTCTGACGGATTTTTCATTGGAGAACTGAATTCTTTAACTAACCAGTGAAACAGCCCTTTTTGGTGGTATGTCACTAGACCTTTAAAAGGGCTGTTTGACAGCGAAATTGTCCCTTTGCATGTCTCCTAACGTCGCAAATTGACCTACTAATTGAAGTGTGACATTTTACGAGTAAACATACTGTTAACTTAAACAATTTTTAGCACATTCTCTCTATACAGAAACATACCCAAATTTCTTCAATACAACTTAAAGCAAAGGCTAACTGTTTTGATGCTAACTGCAGAGATTTCGGTCCGAAAACGCACTCTATTTTATTAAAAGTTTCTTTGAATTTAAAATAAATTTGGAAAAAAAAGTTTTCTTGCAAACTGTCAAGTATAAAAGCGTCCAGGCTACGCTGTAAGTTAATTGAATTTGACGCTTAGGATCTTTCTCAACCGAGAGAGCAGTTTTACAACTTACATGTAGCAGTCAAGATTTATAGATTCTGAAACTAACTCCACCAGTTGACTTCCTTGGCTAATCATGCCAGGATGCCTGTGCACCATTTTATTTTTCAATGATCACTGAGTTCATCGCTCTAAGCACATTAAGCTTTCACTTTAGATTCTCCGTTAAATTAATTAACTTTCTTACGACGCACTTGAAACATAAACAGAGCAGACAGGGTCGCCCATTCAAAACAGTGATCTTGCCGAACGGCAATAGTACCTCGCCGTTACATTGGCCTTGTTTCAGCAGGAAGTCTGCTTATAAAAATCGTATGTACAGTTCTCATATTCACCATCCTCCACGAAAACATTCCCTGCCTCTGACAATTACAAACGTGATGATCCATAGCCCAACGGTTCATGTCACCCCATGACATTTCTGCACATAAGGTCATTCCCATGCACGCGTTCTCGTGTTACAACCGTTTCGATTTGAAGTTAGGAATCGTACAGATGTGCCACGATATTAATGTAATGGATTGGAGGTGTCGGGGTTAATTCGCCCTTGGCTACGTTTTTAATTCACTCAGTGTTTTGTTTGATGGAGTGTAAGCAGTCCCTGACTAGGCATAAGGCATGTGCTTGAATCATGTATATGTTTTGCCTGTTTGATGCTCATAATCTCCGTCTCAATCGAAATGACTCGGTGCGTGGTGTGAATGATTTGATGATTTCGACTGATACGAGCAGTTTTCGAAAGCAGCAGCGATAAGATTTCTCACATTTAAGGCTATTGCACCGCCGTGTAAAGCATTGATGTCAGGTAAATATCGTTTGTATGCAAATTATACGGCAGAATGTCTTTTTCAAACCACAGTGATGGAGAACAGTTCTTTTTTTTCTTCTTCTTCTTAAAAAACACTTTGAAAGGAATCAATGGTTCAGATATTAATCGAATGTCAGTGGATTTTCAACTGATATCAACGCGTTTCTCACTATTTCTCTGCCGGTCACAGCTCATGCGCAGCAGATGTGGTAACGGCATGTGCGCAAAATAATTTTAATTTAATTTCTTAGCCTATACAAAGAACTTTTGTAAATCAAAATGTACAACAAGGAGTCTGGACAGGCTTGCAGCGCAGGAAAGAAACACCAGTACAAAGAATATAAATAAAAGATGACAAACTGGCATATTTCGTCTCATGCTTCTTTTTTGGGCACTGAAGATCATTATTACTTACATCTAAAGAAGGGCAAACGTTGCTTCAAAGTTTGGCATGTTTAGGTCAAAATTCAAATCTCCGAATCAGGTTTATATCCTATAATGGCGTTGACACAATGTTTGAGAAGATATATTACTTAACCATACCCTTGGTCATTAACAAGTGACCTTATATGCTAGACCTTAATTAAGTTTTACCACACAAAAACTTGAGTAAATTCGACATTTGCCCCCTTATGCATCCAAAAAAGTGTTTGACCTTAGAGCAGGAGGTATAAGCATTGAACAGCCCATAAAACCGATAACTAGGTTCATGAAATGTCCACCACTACCGTAGTGCTCTATGCCAAATAAGTAACGTTATAATACTCTATGAATAAACCAGTAACAGTCCTACAATCACTACGCCTATTTCCTATTCACTTGACTGGCACAGTTGTAATGCTACTTTCGAATGGAGGCCTTACACGTCTTGAAAAGTCCAATAACATTTCGACAAATACACACGCCAAGTAACAGATTAATATTCATTTAAAGTCATTGCTCTAAGCTAGATTTCATGGAAATACTTTGGATCAATCATTTAAAGACAAGAAACTCATCATTTTCCTTAGTTTATTTGCATTTCATTATTTAGCCATGGCAGGAGACTTTAGGTAAGTCTAAGAAACAAAATGTTAAAGTTTATGTCCTTTTCATGATTAAAGTTTTTGTCTTTAAAGTTGTATTTTATTTCACGATGGAAAAGGCCACGTAAACATGTTAGTGTCAAATTTCAAAACTGCTATTCTTTTCCATTGCATTCCTGAAATCATTTAAATGGTTAATTTTACTATACCGACAGAATACGAAGGAGAACTGGTAAACTTACCTCACACTTCATCATTATAAGAAAATCATCATCATCATCATAATAATTGCATACGAGAAAGATAAACTTTTATGACCTTCCATTTTTCGTCGAATTCGTAAACTGCAAATAATTAATGGCAATGTTGCCTTAAAGAGAATAAAAAGACCACAAAGGTGTACGAGGTATAAGGGCCTGGAGGTGGCAACCTCCTTTCTCTTCCAGTAAGAAATAATGGGACTTTCAGGGCGGAAAATGTGGTTGTCGAGTTAAACGTCATGTCTTGATTAACTATACCAGTGAAGGAAAATAGGAAACATCTTCTCATACACCAATGCATGACCATCACTATTGCGAGTTACGAGGGGTGCATTCATGAGAGAACCTTGTCCTGTATACTTAGGTATGTGTGCGCCTCAAAACCCACTTATCTCGAAAGTGTGTAGAAGATAGGTAAATCATGGAGGCAGATCCTGGTGGGGACAGCGGGACGCGTCCCCACCAACTTTTCAGTGGTGGGGACATGATATACCGCGTCCCCACCAATTTGTCTTGACCAAATTTCTTATTCCCCTGTATTGGACTTTGGCGCAGCATTGTGCAAATGACATGCTGGAAAAGACGAGAATTATTACTATTGACACTGTCTCGGCTAAAGTGTCACCAGTTCTCATTTTATTATATTTATCTACAGTTGTTAATAAAGGACGGAAATCGCATTTGCGGCAGTCTATAATTGTTTTCTGGGAGAGGACCCAGGACCCATCGTATAACCAAATCTACTTGGATTGTTTGTAGAAACTTAATTTCTAAGCCATGAGATCTAAAAATTAAGGAGGTTTGGAAGCATCATTGGGTCTGTAAGTGTTATTTGGGAGGTATATTAGCCAAATATTTCTTGTACGCTACGCGCGATCCCATGGTTGCGCTCCGCTTAGATAGTATCAGGAACAGACATGCGTCCCCACCATTATCCAAGACAAATCTGCCCCCATGAGGTAGATCCATTTAACAAGGCTACTTTCAAATTTCGTGGGTCTCGTTCATAGTGCATTTCTGTTTGTTAGGTTATTGTTATTAACGCAAACAACGTTGGTTGTTTACAGACAGATGTCATACGAATAGAACACATGCACACAAGGCCATATGTTTACGCAGAATGCGTAAGTGACCTTAAATTAGGTTCCCTGCACGAAGTCAGGCTAGAATTTTGAAAAATTTATTTCAATGTAGCCAGAAGTCTGACAAGGCAAGGAAGGGGCGAAATATTTCCGGGGGACTAGGAAGGAAGGAGGGAAAGGCGTACTAAAATGCATAACAGAAATGTTAATTTCGAATTAAGTCTAGTGGGAGAAACATTTTTCTGGGGGAGTCCCCTGCCTCTCCCATTTTGCTACGGGCTTGTATATCTAATGTGAGCAATTTCAGGAAACAAAAAGTATACCTTGAAGCAAAGATGTGCCACCTGTATGAATAATATTACTCCAGATAATTTTTCTGTATTTGCGGGGAAGAAATATTTAACGCTCTTCTTTCTAGTCTAGCCAACCACTTCATGTTGTACACCTTCAGCATAACCTATACTTTACTGTTTTGGAAGTTGTGTACCCACTCAACCGGAAGCTAAGGTTCATGCAGACGTGTAAAATACAAAGTGTAAATTATCGCAAGACATCATAGTGTACTGTTACTAGCTCGATAGTGTAATACATCTTTTTTACGATACCCAGGCCAGAATGTGGTGGCATTACTAATTACGAAATAATCTAATTATTAATAAACTCATTCCGTTACGGTTTGTTGATAGTTTCACATAATGTAATCAACTTAAAATACTGGAACTGAATAACTTTTAATGAAATTATGTTTCGTGTTAATTTAAGCATTCGTCTTATATTTAACGTTCAGGTTTCCTTGCACCCCTTAACATGGTTAATCGATGTTCCTGATTGGCGTGAAAAAATCAGATAGTATGTTTATGTGAGAATGATGGTACGATAAAGTTTTGATCACATGTATGGTGCCAACACAAAGAGGACAAAAGTGAGGGCGTCTTACAAACCATACCTATGGCGACCCTTTGGCCTGAAGTACACGGGATTTACCTACATTCCACCCACATCGACGTATATTTCACTTCTCAATAATTTAAGTAGCATAATGTTAAAAATTGTTATCAACTGTTATTTCATTAATTCGACACTTTTTAAATTTTTTAGCCCTTAAAGGGGTAACAAAGTGACGAGAATACGGGTCTTCAGCACACAAAAGGAAGAAATTGCCATAAGGAATCATTGATTCCCATTATTATAATAATTCCCAGCAAGGATAAATTATAGCCGAAGTAGGCAAACACCTACGCGGTGCATACTTCCAATCAGTGGCGTACGCAGGATTTCTCTCAAGAGGGGAGGGGGCATGCAGTATGTTGAGTGATCACCGGCCTGGGGAGGGGTGTAATGGGAGGGGGGTTGAAAATGCAATCTGGTGCCACATATACTGCCTTTTTAAGTAAAATTTGTGTTACAAAATTTGTGTTACAAAATTTACGTATTTTGACATCAGTGAGGGGGCCATGGGGAACAATCCCTCCCCTTTGACAGTTTTTGAAAAATCAAAAGGGCATCAGTGATCGCCGGCCTGGGGGAACGGTTTAAGGGGAGGGGTGACCCCCTTCCCTTTGAAAATTTTTGAAAAATTAGGTGTCCTTACATGCAATCTCCTGCCACATATGCTACCTTTTTAAGTAAAATTTGTGTTACAAAATTTGCGTATTTTTAAAAACTAAAAAAAACATTGGCATCAGTGAGGGGGCCATGGGAGACAACCCCTCCCCTTTGAAAATCTTTGAAAAATTAGGTGTCCTCACATGAAATCTGGTGCCACATATTCTACCTTTTTTAAATAAAATTTGTGTGACAAAATAACGGAATTTTAATATCTAAAAAAAAATTGGCATCCGTGAGGTGGAGGGCATAGCCCAATGACCCCCCCCCCCTGCGTACGCCACTGCTTCCAATTCATTGCATTTGGATAGTCAGAGCCTGTTATTTCATGAGTTGTTGATTACAAATATACACTGAGTTCTTAGCAGAAATATCAGGAAAGGAATTGCCGCATTTCCGTTGACTCTAACTCAAGAAAAATTGATGTACATTTGACGTTGATTCCCGAAAGAGAAGGGTCAAAAGGAAGGTATTGTAAGGTGAATAAATATATAAAGACGTTACAGTCATTCTTGAGGGAATAAAAAAATATATATAAAAATTACAAAATAAATAAAAGTTAAACCAAGCGGAAACAAGAAAAGCTCAGTCCCGTTTTTGTCTAATTGCTCGGTTTTGGCTGTAGACAGTGTCGGCAATATTTAGGCCCTGAGGAACCAATGTATTTACAGCCAAAACCGTGCAAGTAGACAAAAACGGGACTGAGCTTTTCTTGTTTCCGCTTAATTGGTTTAACTTTTATTGTGTTCGGTTACTTTTTCCTCCTGTTAAGAGGTCTCTTTTCTTTGGGTCCTCTTATTCACTGGGGCGTGTAATCTTGTCTGTACGTACGCATTCCTGTGTGTTCTCTCGTGTGTACTTCGCTTATTCATTTAGTGTTTTACGAGTTGTGTTCAAGGGTACAGTGCTGCCCGAAAATTAAACTGAATCCTCGTGTGTTGGGTTTTTGGTGTGATATGTATATATATATATATATATATACATACGCGTAAGAATCTTTTCTCAGCTGAGGGGTGGGTAGGGATCTGAAAGGACTGTAAGGGGAGGAGGGGGTTCCCTCTCCACTTTGAGAAACTTTTCAATGTTTTAGGGTAATAAGATGTAGTTTGGTGCGACATATTGTGTAAATTTCTTTTAAAGGTACTGCAATTTTTTTACCTTTTTTACACAGGGAATAAGTAAGGTGTTTTCGACCTTAAATTGTGGGAGGGGGAAGCGGAAGCTTACATTCGCCAACACAATTTTGACAGGGGCTTTAGCCTATACCTTTGTGTATATATAATGCTTTCATCTTGTGACTTTATGGATTGAACAAACTTTTCATTCATTCATTCATTCATTCATTCATTCATTCATTCATTCATTCATTCATTCATTCATTCATTCATTCATT
>WURT03000030.1:1782510-1802261 GCA_009936505.3 Holothuria glaberrima
ACAAGATTTTCAGAGTTTGACCCCAGGTGACCCCAGATGACCTTTGACCTCCACCAAACACAAAAGGGTTCTTCTTTCTATAATGCATCAACATACCAAGTATGAAATCTATCCAAGCTTCATAACTTGAGATATTGTGTAAACAAGATTTTCAGTTTGACCCCAGGTGACCCCAGGTGACCTTCGACCTCCACCAAACGCACTAGGATTCTTCTTAATATAATGCATCCACATACCAAGTATGAAATCTATCCAAGCTTCCTAACTTGAGATATCCTGTTAACAAGATTTTAAGAATTCGACCCCAGGTGACCTTTGACCTCCACCACACACAATACGGTTCTTTTTCTTACCATAACACATCCATTTGCTGAGTATGAAATTAATCCAAGGTTCCTACCTTGAGATATTGTGTAAACAAGATTTTCAGTTTGACCCCCAGTGACCCCAGATGACCTTTGACCTCCACTAAAACAATAGGGTTCTTTTTCTCACCATAATGCATCCACATACCAAGTATGAAATTTATCCAAGCTTCTTAGATATCATGTAAACAAGATTTTCAGGGTTTGACCCCTGGTGACCCCAGATGACCTTTGACCTCCACCAAAAATAATAGGGTTCTTCATCTCAAAATGGGGCATCTACCTTCCAAGTTTGAGAATGTTCAGAGTTTCCCTTCTTGAGATATCGTGTAAACAAGAAGTATCAGAAACACACACATGCACACATACACACGCACATACACGCATACATACACACCCCATCATGACCGCATAGGTTTCTCTTTTCATTGAAACCAAAAATAGGATAAAGTAGGATTTTTAAGAATACATTAGGAAGGTCCAAATGTAGAAGACAGTAGAATAAATAGGAGTCACTTGAAAGCTTGTCATAGCATGACTACTAGTACAAAGAGGCTTCAAGGATGGAGCATTATAGACATTATATGCAAACTAACCATCTACGATGAAAATTGGACAGTAAAAAATCAATGAGTGAGAGAAGGTAGGCTCACAATGTGACTTATGGTTGAGTACCATACAATCTAAAACTCATCAAATATTTTTTTAGGCAAAGCTAATAGATAGGTAGTTCTAACTGAAGCCTTAGATTGTTATCTCCAATACCAGTACTATTAATGAACCTCCAAAAACACTAAAGACTTTTGTTGTGAAACTCCTGCTAAAATCTGTTAACACACAGAAGATCAAAAGGACTAATGAGGTACTCATACTTCAACGACAGTCCAGTGATGATGAATGATCGAGACACATTATCACACATCATTAAGTTTTTCAAGTATGGTCATGTTGAAGTTTTGTTACTCAAAACTGTTTAAATATGGTAACTGTAAGAGCAGTACAATTGAGCCTTTGCACAGGGGCAAATCACTAGCAAAAGGTTTACATGATATCCTCTTATTATTTAGATCTTTTCAAGCACTACTGACAGTAGTGACTAAAATACCCCCCCCCCCCAATATATACATCACTTTTCACACTTGTATGTTATAAGAGACAGAGCCACAGGAAGGGCATATTTCGTATATTCATTTGGCAACATAATGATAACATGGACTAGCTATCAAGCTATCTGAAATATGCTTTAAGTTTTGCCTAATTTAATTCAGTAATGCGAATCATGTAAGAATGAACATTCATGATAGATTAGTGTCCACCAACAGAGCCAGAATGTAGGGACTCCAAGAGTGTGAGAAAATGGCAATAACTTCATAACAATCATGGCCACTGGGGGCAGATAATATAGGTGGGATCCTGTCCCCCTATCTCCCTTCTCAACAATTTATGCCCACTACTATTCCCCGATTATCACTCCATGTGCTTAATTATATCTCATACTAATTAGATACCTAGACTTGTCAGGCCACAGCTGCCTCAACAAACCTGCACACACTATACATTAGCAGGATTAAAGTAATCCTGCTATTTTGACATTGAGCCTTGACACCTAGTTCTTCCATATAGCTCTTTATAGTTATAGTTCTAACACAGAAAAGTTGGTCTGCAATATACCCCCTTACTTTTAAAATTATGCTCTGTAAACTGTGATATTAGGTGAATGAATGGTTGTCAGTTCAACATAAAGATTTCACCTGTTTACATATTCAAGGAATTCATATTGATAAACTGAAAGAAAACTCTGTAGGGTCCAGTCAATTGTGTTTGCTTGTTTCATTACAAATATTCATTAGAATGTGTGCATTGTTAATATATGGAACAAACACATAGGTTCATGGGAATCTTACAGAAAGAAAAAGAGACCTTTATTTTTCACCTTCTCAAAAATAAAACATTGAAGCCCTTCGGCAACATGTAAGCAGGATAAATAATAGAAGTAAAACTGAATTAATGTACAAGGGCTAAAAATACATTGCACTTAAAATTGTATGCAAGAAAAACAACAATGGGAGCAAGAAAAACAACAATGGGAACTTGTATTGCAGTTTTAGTAACACTTCTGGAGTGCTTCTAAACAGACAGATTTCAGAAGGATCAATATTTCTTTTGATATACAATACTGAAACTCTGTTGATGCCAAACAAAAGGTGAAGTTGCTGCATGCAAGGGAACTCAAAATTTAAAAGCAGAAACTAATAACATTTTACAGCTGGTAAATGCACTGTTCTTCACATACTCCGTCTTCATACAGTAAGCATATCTGAGTTTTAGATCAGTTAAATGTGAGCTGTGCAGTACTGTATAATGGCCACTACAACCAGTTCTCTCCTCAAGACTTGTATGGTCTCAGGCAATTTAAGTTCATGTATTCCCCTACCTTGGTAATGCCACAGGCAGCTAATACATTTACACCAGAGCTAGAGTGCACTAGAAATAAGCAATGTTGTTGGGAGTAAAAATATCTCAGAAGAATACTTTGAAACCATTGTAAGAGCCTTGTTCTTTAAAGTTCATGTGACCAAAAAAAGCTATTTCACTTGTCAGTTAAAGAATTAAGTCCTCCAATGAAAGATCTGTTGGAATTATTTCAATATCTTTTACCGTTCTCAAAATATACGCCTTCAAAGTTTGATGGTTTCTGAAGAAACTCATTGCCTATGCAAAATAATGATGTGGAGTGTTGCACAGTGTTAAGATTTCTTTTGTTAACCCTACATAAATTATCTCTTAATTACTGATGAGACAGATTACAGTTTGTTGAGTGATATCAATGAAGGGAAGGATTTTAACTTTCATAATAAACCCCTCAGGGGATAACAATGCTACCAGTGTCCTTGAAATTAAGGTTGAAAAAGACAAAGGCTAACATGAACCATATATGGTATGTTCATCTTTCAATGTTACATATTTGCATATTTAGCTCATGTTTATTCATGATACAAGTGTGAAATAGAAATTACCCTATAAAATGGTCAATATTTGGATTTTAATGGTAAATGCACTTATTTTCTGGATTTTTAATGCTGTTTACATCAAATATCCAACTATGTTATTTGCATGTCACACAACCTTTAAAGGTCTATGGACAGGTAAGACACATGCTTGGGTATTTGATGAAAAGGGCATTAAAAAGTAAAAATATAGCCACAGTTCTCACCAAAATCCATCTAATATTGAAAATTTTTCCTGACAAATACTGTATTTGCACTTTTGTCATGAATAAACATGACTTCCATGGGCAATTTTGTAATGTCAAAAGACTGACTCATAAGATATGGTTTATATACATCCTTTATGTGTTTGACCTTTATTTCAAAAACAGTTGTTATAGTGGTATATGCCCTGTGGTGTTCATTTTTCAAGAAGCTACTTACAACATTAAAAAATGTCCACATTAAAATCCAAACTAGACATTAACTGAGCAAGTAATTAATAGATTATTTAACAAGGAACAACAAAAGAAGTACAGAAACGTGACTGTGCAACACATCAATAAATTATCACACGCCTATTGTCTATTAGTAGATTAAATCATCAACATATATCATCTTGAGATGACAACACAGATGTACAACACTGTGTCATAAAGCCACATCTTGCAGTACTTTGTTAGATCATCATTGTTGTTGACAGTTTCTGTTCAGTCTTTCAATTTTCAATTTGTTTAAATAGTTTTGTGGTTTTAAATTGTGTAATTTCAGTCAACTGCCTATTGACTGGTAAAGTTGGTAATACAATATATATTCTTTAGAAGGTTGGTGACCCACAGGAAAGAAGTATGTGTAGTGACAAAATTTTTGTACAGAAGTTATTTACTTTTTGTTTGGCACTTTTTTACAGTTTCCATCTGTGATCATCAACTTTTTTTTAAAAAAGGAATTACTACCAGCTTCTACTTGAGTGTCAGTAAGACCATAGCTAGAAAATGATTGGCAGCTTCACATTATTTGAGACCAATAGCAGTGTGGGCATAATTTTGGGATGCACAGAGAATAACTAGAAAATAAAGTTACAAAAACTGTTACTGCAGACTCTGCAGTACACTGTAAATGTGATTTCTCTTTCTCTTTTGCAAATTTGCAATGGATCAAGCACTTTTTGACATACAAACCTTACCAAGGGAAGTGAAGGTAGGAGAGAGGGGAAGCTGAACACTTGCCTGAAATTTTCATGTATAATATATATGCCTAAAAAGTAGGTATTCTGCTACAGCTTTAATAAAGATTCCCTTTAGGATGTACATTTCACATAATGGTGGTATTTTGGCTTCACTTGCATGAAAATACACTTTTTGTGCACTTTAAGCCATTTCAATGAAAGAAGTTATGCTATTCCTGTTACCACTAAGTCTGTTGTATGTTGGAATTTATAGGCAAGGAGCAAAACTTTGTCCACTATAAAGGACAAGGAAGTCAGGTGAGGTCAGTTTTGGGTTGGGTGTTGATCAGGATATTTGTTCTGTCTTCAGTCTGATTGGAATCTGTTAAAAAACAAAACAGAACTAGTCAATATCAAAATGTGCTCACTCATGCACCAAGTGGAGGAAACTGACTTTGCACTATCTCTAGACTGACCTCAGACTGACTACAATTTTCAGTAAGGACTCTTCATCTGAATATTTTTCCCTTCACCATTCATCCAAATATACTGGGTACACCTTGTCATATCAAAGAAATTGTTTTACAAGATATGCACGTCATTAATCTAAAGTAAGTGCAGTGGCGCTGCCAGACTTTGATGATTGGGGGGGGGGGCACTGCCGATGGTGTCATGTTTGCATAGATTGCCCTTTTTTATGTGCCCTGTGTTTGTGCACAGCAGTGGGGGATCCTTCCTTTGTTACTACATAAAAGTGCTGTCCTGAAAATTTAAATTGGGTTTCCTTACATGCAATCTGGTGCCATATATGCTACCTTTCGAGTAAAATTTTCTGTTACAATTTTTTACCAATTTTAGGCACTAAAAAAACCCGTCATCTGTGAGGGGGGCCCATGGCTCAATGGCCCCTAAATACAACATGATCGAATCTCTCCTTTTTAAATTGTTGTAATCAAAATAGTACCGGTACCATGTATTATTACCTTCATATTGGTCACAAGATGGAATGGAAACCGCGACAACAAATTTTTCATAAAATAAGATTTCTATGACAAAACCTGCATTCTGAATCTGCATCGAGACACTTTTAATTGCCGAAATAACATACATGGCCCTCAAAAAGCCAGTGTTTTACCCAGTAATTCGTAAACAGCTTTTGACTTTTGCTCCTGGGAGTTTCTATTGGAAGATATCAATAATGAGAACAACAGTGTGGCAAGTTTGAAGCGCGTGGAGAGCATAAAAATTTTGATAGTTTGAGAAGGATTTGAGGAAATTCTGATAGTTTGAGAAACATTTGTGATAAAAAAATAGTTACCATAGATCCATCATTCCATCAAAACACAACTCACCCTACTCCCTACAGTAATTTATAGCTTAAATGCCTTTGGGGATCATTTTAAAATTTTCAGAATCTTTTGATTGGGGGCACGCACCCCCCCTTTCTAGAAAAATAAGTCTAAAATAAGCAGGTATAAGCAAGGAAAAGGTCATATTAAGTATGGACTTCCATTTTCAGACTTAATATGACTAAAACCATGCTTCACCAAGACTGCAACCAGACTTAACCTGACTTATTATGACCCCTGACTTAAACAAGTTTGAAACCTGACTTACAACTTGACTAATCAGATTTAAAACCTAACTAATTCAATTTAAAAAATTCTCTTAAGACGAGTACACAGTGAAGGTATAGGAGAATCTTGACTTTGCAATTTTTTGCAACTTTTGGGACTTGTATATTTTTCAAGAGAGAAGCACAGCAGTTAATGTACGGATTGGGAAACCTGACTTATTTCAAATTAAGTGTGGAATTAAGTCAGGTTAAGTCTGAAGTAGTAAACAAAGTGTAAAGCTGTTTTGAAGGTTTGGCTTTGGTTGCCATTTTGGATTGAAAGCTCCTTTTGTTATGTTAAACATGTTACTGGAAACAGTCAATGAATGCTATTGGAAGCAGCCAATGAGAGTGATAAGTAATTAGAGGCAGTTTGAAACTGCATGTTGGTTTGGACACATCACACTGTAGCAAGCTGCCTCATGGGGAAGAGCACAGTGGGACTGAATAGGTAAGTGCTTCAATCACAATATCTATCAGTTTAAGTCTTAATGCCCATGAGTAATTTTTTTGGCTGCTTTGAATGCACAAATATGACAGGATATCACTCCAGTGGTAGAATGTGAGCCAGGACTCTGAATGAAACCTACAACAGTAGCTGTATTGCTAGTGGTACAGTACAAATTTAAAAGCATGTTTTCAAATACTGTTTATTAAGTGCATTAGTTGTGTAGACCATAGGATGGCACAGCAAGCAGATGGCCTGGTTATCATATTTAAATAGAGTAGATCAATGTATAGTTTAAGAAAGAATAAAAAACTGTGATACACTAGTGTTCTAATAAGGTAGGAAACTTCAGTAGCAGGTGCAGGGCCTTCAAGATTTCTTCACATATTTGAAAATGATGATCAAGTTGCAGAGAAACTGGTAGAAATGAAGTGGGATTAGAAAAGGGCAGTAGCTGCAGCTTCTTGAATTTGTGCAATTAATTTGGTATTTTTAGCAATATTGCTACAGGGAGATGATCTTTAATGTAGATTCTACAATTAGCATATCTAATTAACATCTACAATTTGAATGCAAATGGTAGCTAACTGATTTCTCTTTTTCTTTACAGGTGGACACCAGAGCTTCCAGAAGTATTCCTGAAAAGGGGGGTGGGACTAGATGTGAGGTCATTATTAGGCAAAACTTAGAGGATATTATTTCTGCACAGTTTCCTGCCTGCAAGGAAGCACCATGGTCTGCCACAGCCTCCCTCAACATTCAACTTCAAGCATGGCCATCCAGACTTAATTCTGTTTGAAGCATAGAAGACCTGACTTAATTGGACCTACACAACTTAAGCATGGACAGCATGACTTAAGAAGTCATGTGACCTGACTTAATCTACCTCAAGCATGACCAACCTGACTTAATCTGCCTCGGGCATGGCTAACCTGACTAAATTGGTTTAGGCATGATCAACTTGACTTAATAAGTCAGGTTGACCTGACTTAATCTTACCTGAAGCATGGACAACACCCTTTTCCCTGGCTTAATTGAATCCCATTTAAGTCAGGTTTCCAAAATACTGCGAGCAGATTTAAGCAGGATTAAGTCCTCTCTCATTCCAATTTTGGTACTTAATTCTGCTTAAATATTCCAGACTTAAAATTTTCCAGAAGGGCCCCCATGCCTGCACCAGTGAGTGTGTAAGGAACTTAAAGTTCTCAATGCGCAAACCCCTTAACTTAGGCATCATTTTGTATTAACCAGTAGCTCCAGGCTAGTGAACTTCACATTACGCCATAAGAATTCTGAAAAGCTGGACTGGTGGGCCTGTTGATTGCTAGTTGATAGCTTTACGTATTGAAAAGATGGGTAAGCTTCTTGTCTGGCTAGTAGTTCACAAACTCGCTGACCTAACTGAAGATGGTTCATTTCAATGTGAAAGCCTCCAAATACAGTCTTGGTCTTCTCACCTGCAAGATTGCCAGGATTAAGGGTACTATACCCCTTGTGCTGAACAATGGGATAATTTGGCCAACTTGTTCATGGATATTTGCATTTCATACATGGTTAGTTTATCATCCTGCTCAGACCTTGAAATGACTAAAGTATGATGTCTTAAAATGTCTATTGTGCTGCTTAGAGATAGTGCATAGACAAACTGACTTGTGCATGGGTTTTTACGGTCAAGAGTGCACCTATCTTTTGCAATTCATAGATGGAGCTTGCACTTGTTAAATTAGTTTCAGAAAGCAAACTAGACAGTTTCTCTGTACTACATATCAGATTTATTTCAGGCAAAATGCTTCCTGCTTAATTACGAAATTCGCTGTGCAGCACAGCCTGCTTTGAGGTTTCACAGGTTACTGCACTTCAACGGGAACTCTGTGAGAGAAGTCATTCACCTGAACAAACAGTGTGAGTGTTGAATAGATGCCAGTGACGTCAACTGACTTGCAAGCTATTCTGAACAAAAGACAAAAGAAAACATCACGCCCCAAAACTATTTTTTTTTTTTTTGTAATTTTGCGGAGGGCTCCTATTGACCAAATGAGCCACAATTTGGTACTGGTGCTCATGATTATTTATACTTTCAGATTCTGTTTGGACTAGAATTTTTGCAGGATGCAATAAAAAGTTACTGCAGTTTAAAGGAGTAAAAGTGCTGTCAAAACAGCATTTTGACAACTAGCCCATGGAAAAATTGTCAAAATTCATTTTTTATTCAAATTTTGCAGTGTTCCTAAAACACTTCTAGAAAAAATTTAGTAATGGTAGAAAGAAGGCAAATTAAACATTCAAACTCCTTGCGGATGATAGGATGAACCCAAGGTTTTTGGTAAGCAAATAAATGCCAAAAATGGTACTTGCATTACACGGTTAAGGAAGAGTTCGGAGAGCTGCAAGCGCTATGTTTCGATATGTCAAATTTTTGTAATGAGAAATGCAAACTTTACAACTTTTTCCCACCATCCAGGCAATAAGAATAAGGCTCTCATTAAATGAATTATTTTTTGCATCAATTTAAAGTACCAATAATATATACAAATTATTATGAAAGAGAAAATTTTGCGGTTCATTTTCCAACCTATTGTTTTCACCTTGCAATGACAAGCATTGGTATCTAAGTTTGCAATATCCTAAAGGCCACAAGTTTGCAATATCCTAAAGGCCACAAGGCATTAATGTTGTTATGAATATGAGACTTAACCTAGTTTTAATTTTGTTGAGTATTTTAAAGAAAAACAAGCTCTCTTGATTATCAATTTGAAGACACCATATTTTATTTGTTGTCTTTCCCTTTTTTGTATAAAACACTGTGATATATAAAGCTGCATGCTTTTTTCATCTTGTGAACAGAATTAAAGTAGAAGCTGGATTAAAATTTCACCACCTGGATATACCAAACAAAAAATAATCTGAGTGGAGGGTATTCTGTCAATTGTAAACATAAAATGAACACAATGAATAAGTATCTCACAATGACTGTTTTCACTTCATTGCAAGTTATTCATGGATGTAAAAAGTGGATGTAGGGTGATTGAAAATATAACAAAACACAAGCTACTGTGGTCAACCAGGATATGACTGGTACTATACACTGCATCTTGTTATACAAACTTATGTGGACATACTAACCTAGAGCAAACATGAATCATACCTACATCAGGGAGTTGTTATTTGGAAGGATGTTGAACGGAAAGTTTTAATTTATGCTAATACCCTAAGACCCACTTTATCCTGAGAAGAGTATCAGTGATAAGCTATGCATTCTGCTAAAAGTGGAATTTTCCTTTTCTTCGTTGGTTTCAGTGTGATATCAATACATCATTAAGGACTAGTAATCCTGTCACAATTGACCTTCTCAGAACAATGCTTTGATGCATAGGTTGAAACCGCCACCAATTTAGGAGCACTGCTTCAAAACAAGAAACGACTGTTTAACTGAAATAAGTCGATGAGGTTTGCCCCTTCCTATGGAATGAACTTCATGCAAATGAGCTGAAGAGGGAGAAGTCTAACTTTTGTCACAACAATCTCGGAAGTTTCCAGGAATTTCAATGCAATTCAAATTTATTTCACAAATGATTTCATAAACAGGTACAGGATCATGTTCATATTTATACATACAACCTTATTGGTATACTCTCATCCGTGTCAAAGAGCGTCCAAACATGCAATAATTTTTAATTTCCTAGCAACTAGTAGGGCTGTGACAGTAGCGAAGAAGCCCCAATCTTACAGTAGATGTAGCAGACGACAAATCTCTATTGTATAAACTACCTAATCCAGTGTAAGCCCTATAGAAATGCCAAGAGAGATACAAGAGACTAATTGCTGTGTGACCTTGGAGGTGTCATACCTTGCTTCAAAGTGATGTATCTCCTTCCAAATAACAACTCCCTGCCTACATCATGTAAGTCTAAGGTTGTTGCTGATTTTAGACAGGGAAATGTTTAAACTTCAGGACAGCCCATTAAAAAGCAAACAAAACCTTTCTCCACCCTACTTTATCCTGTGTACTACAATAACACAATAACACTTGTTATTTGGATTGATATACTCTCCAAACCATGCAGGAAACTGCCCTACTGATACAAATGTTATCCTCAAAGTTACGTATTAATGCCAGTTTAAGTGATCTGAAATTAGAATGATAAGAGTCTTGCACAATTATCAAGGACCTATTGGAATATATACAACAAATATTTACATTCTATTGCAAAACAACACAAAACTTTTTCACCTCTTAACCCATAAGATGTTGAGCTTCTCAATGAATGTTTTATTTTTTTTTTTGTAAATTGCCTAAATTATTTGAAAAAAAGCTTGGTGTTGTATTTTCATTCATTTCTTGTGTTTATCACCAATCTGATAAGACACCTTTATTGCTATTATTTTTATACCTACAATGCAATGGTTTTCGTCACAAACTTCTTTTTCCAATTTTCACAATTTAAGAATTGAAGAAACAAGTACCCATTAGTACATTTTATCTACATGTCTATCTTTTTTTCTTTTGGTACTTTAATTTCATCTTTCTCAATTATTGCAACTTACACATTTTTCCAGATGCCTTGTCTTCAAAGGGGCAGCATTCACCATTTCAAAATCTGATTTATTTATGAACACTGGTAAACACAAGCTAGCCTCCAAAAGGTCATTATTCAGTAAATTAACAATTTGATCTACCAGAAGACTATGCAACTTGATGAACACAGCAAATAAAGTATGATTTACTGCACAATATTATGACAATTATGAAAGCAATATTACTTTTCCAAATACAGGTAGATCATTTACTGATCACAGAACATAATCAATTTTTTCACTTCTGTATTTTGCATGCTATTTGGGACTATGTTTGGAAAGGATATTTCCTACAAGAAACATCCACTTCATTTTACGAGTAAAGATACTTTTTTGTTTGAGATGGTGATTGATACCACACAAATATAAAGTAAAACAAGAAGCCAAACCTAGTACTGGAAAGAATACTTCCAAAATGACTTTTCTGTCCTTAAAAATCTCCACCAGAAAAATATTTCCAGTCATTTATGTATTCATTTATCATCATAAAATATTCTGATAAATAAAGGAAGTTAAACTTAAAGTAAGTAATAATAACACATAAACATGAATATTACTTTTCAGCAAAGCAGTATTTTGACTGTGTATCATGGGGTGCACCAACTATGCTAACTTACTTTCAAGCTATTTGTACAAGCAATATGGCAAAAGGATGTGTTTTTCGTTATTTATGTTGGTTTATGAGAAAGTCTCACAACGATACTGCCAAATTTCAAAAATTTCTGGTGGCATACAGAATTTTGCCAGTGGGTGCACAGTTGAAGAATAATTGGAGAATTGTAATTAACTTTATGTATCACATTAAGATGATCCATACTATGAGACACGTAAAGAGGAAAAAATTAGACTAACTTTGCATTGAAAATTTTTAAACTGATAAATTTGACCTATTTTTTCTTTACCATTCAAACTTTATCATTTTTCTCTTTTGGTATGTGACACAGGCAGCAAGATTTAAAAAGCTTTCGTAATCTCACAACTTTAAAGTGTACCTTAGCTCTAAAATTTTAAAAATATTTGTTACAAAGCTTGAAAAATGAATCCAAGTGGTCCAATATCTTCTCAGAACATTCCTGAGCTGCAATATAAAATGCTAACCCTAGTTCACTCAATTTAAAATGGTGGAGTGCACAACAATTTCTAATGTCATTTTTGTTTTTCTCAAAGTACTGTATTTGTTTTTCTTTGCTTTTTCTAAAGCCACAACAACTGGTGCCACGGTGTGGTCACTGTCTAGCAGCTGTTATAGGGTGACTTGACTATACAAGCCCTCTCCGTACAACATGCTATGCAAGTAAACAGTAAATTTTTCAAGGTCATATTACATTTTTATTTCAAAAGGAAACAAAAGCAGGTAAAGTGAGTTGTACAAGGAGGGCCTCACAAACTACTGCGCAATCGCTTATTATAAATTAAGTGAATAAATTTCAATATTTTATATCTCAGTAATGGAATAAGCCATGAAGATGGAAGTTAGATGAATGAGATTCATTTTCTAACCTCAAAATGTATATATCCTGGTAATTCTTGACTTTAGGTACACTTTAATGTAGAACAAGCCAACCTAACTAGTTCAACCAGTGAGTTGCTATTTGTTAAATAACAACTCCCTGGTTCAACAGACCTAACCAGTTGAACCTTTCTTCTCTTGGCCTTGTAACCTTTACCAAGATCATTTGTGTGAAAGTAAAATTGAACTAAATTGACTATTGGTTTAATATCTTAAGTATGATCTATTTAATATATATGCTACTTCTATGGAAAGCTAGATGAGCTATTTTATAAATTTATTACAAGTTATGGGTGATCAAACCTGTACATTTTCCTGGCTTTTGTTTAATTTCCTCTTATTTCATTCAGTTTATGGTCCACTTTATCATGAGTTAATAATTTTTCAATCTGGTTACATCTTCTCTCACTTTTCAGCAACAAACAGAAATGGTTCAATAAAACACTGTAAACTGGCTATAATTTAAAATAAGGGTAATTTGGTATTAAGTGGTTGTCATCAAAGAGACTTTTAGGTATCATAACTGGAATCAAAATATTAACATACACAGAAACATGAAACACCTTTGAAAAAGTTGGACATGCATTTCATTGAGAAATTCATTTACAAATCAAATTTCCCAGCACATATGAGATATAGTGTTTGATATTCTTGAAAACACTTTACTTTTTGCCACAAGACAACACCACAATGAAAACTTTTTTTCTTTTTCTTTTTTTTTTTTGATATTGAAGCTCATGAAGCTTCCTTCCTGTGTTCTAAAGAAAATTATTTCTTCAGTCTGACGTGATGTCAAAAGAAGTTTCCTCTACTTTACTACATTGGTGTGTTATTTCTACTTCCACTTTATTTCCTAACGGTTTTTGTACATAAACAGACATCCATCTGGAATATCTCCCATCCCGTTTTACCCTTGCCCTCCATCTCACCAGCATCACAACAATTACAATTAAACAAATAATTCCTCCAACTAGCAATATTGGAAACCAGATACAAGTTTTTCCTGATGATAAAAACCCAAACATTGTGTTAGCAAAGGATGCACAGGTTGGTTCAAGTGGACTTTGTTTTTTAGTTGTACTACCCTGCTCAGTATTCGTCACTGACATTGTGATGGAAGATGTGTAGAAAAGTGTTCGCTTACTGGGTGTACATGGCTCTACAGGCAACAGTGCAGATGATATGTTGGACCATGTGAGTAACAGATTACATACACCACTCTTATCCACCGATTCCAGAACACATGTTGAATTGTCATGAATCACAGACATATTCTCAACACAGGGTATCTGCAAGTTGTTGTCTGAAGAAACACTTTTATTGCAAGAACCTCTTATATCCACCATCTTTATGTATACCGCTTCATTCAAGATTGACCAGTCTGATATTTTGGGATTGTCATTTAAATACAGGTAACGGAGGGTCTTCAGGTGATTGAACACAGTTGGAACTATTATATGTAACATATTGTTTCTCAAATTCAGTGTTGTCAATATTGACCCATTTCCAAAGGGGAGAGGGCTAGTCAGATATGAAATGAAGTTACTCGATAAATCAACCCATTCAAGACTGATCCATCTATCAAAACATGGCACTCTGTTGAGGTTATTGTTTGATCCATTAAAACCTCTAAACAAGGCTAAATCATCACTTATTGATGAACTAGGATTTGTCAGCTCTTCACTAGCAAACATTGACTGGTGAGTCGGTTCATTTGAAACAACAGATACAACAGATTTATTCTTGTCACTTACAGTTGAACTAGAATTTATCCACTCTTCACTAGCAGTAACTGACTGGTGGGTAGGTTCATTTGAAACAAAAGATGCAACAGATGTATTATAGTCACTTACAGTTGAACTAGCATTTATCAACTCTTTACTAGCAGTAGGACTCACTGACTGGTGGACAGGTTCAGCTATATCAACATATACAACTGTTACATTCCTGCTATTTAGCATCTCATGCAACCTCAGTGTAATATTCCTTGACACTTGGCAGCAAGTCTCTTCATCACAGCAAACAGTACATGTAAAACTCTCAGAGAAATTGAATTCATTAGTGTAAACAATTCCACAATAGCTGCAGTCTACAACAGGTGCACCTTCTGAACAAAGATTTCTCAATGATTGTGACATTAGAGCATTGTCAATAAACGTCAAAGTGAAAAGAAGAAAACACAAGGGAGTGGTGAATATATTATTCCAAAACTTAGCCATGGTCCAACATTGTCAAACCAGTCTCTGTATTCAGGAATATCAAAGAGACTTTTAATCAATCTTGAAATAATTAAAAAACATTTATGCTGACACTTTGCAAACTACACATTACAATATCTGCTTCTCACAGTGCACCATAATGCTGCGGAATCTACAAAATGTTCCTAAACTCAGACATTTCATAGCAGTATATTTCACTATGAATTTAGATCAGTGGTAACTAATAGAGACAAAAGTGGAAGTTAATGTCAATCAATAACCTATATTCAGCTTGAAACTATATAAACCACCCTATACTTGTCATTGCATATACAAGCTTACATGAGCCCTGAACTTTCTATTCTCCTCTCTTTACACTCAAGGCAGTCTGTTCATACATAAAGGGAGGAGCGTATGAACCACATAATCAAGCTCCACCCGATGTTCCACTCGTTTTATCAGTGCAGTAGATAGACATGTTGTGAAAGTAACCTTTTGAGCAGGAAATAAATACTCTGTATCAATACTTATAACCTACAAAGGCTCTAAGTTAATCTTGTAAATAGCTCTTATGTCTTCAAGTTTATTTCATTCTGTCAATATAAACAGTGGATTATATCACTGAAAAACACCTGTGTCCATTTTCCCATACACAGGTTTGAATTAATCAAAGACCACTTTTAAACAACAATATTCAACTGAAATGAACAAGAATTCAGAAGGGAACCTCCATACCTCCACTGTAAAAAAAGACCCTTTTCTCCATATTTATTATAGCAGGGTCCTGCAGTTTTTCTCAATGAATTGCAGACACTGACCATAATCAACAGAAACCTCATGGTTTCCCTCAGAAATGAGCTAGCAGTAAAGTGAGAACTATATCAGTGTATTCAGTTCTGTTTTAAGTTTTTTTCACTGGACTCACTGAAACACAGTTATCCAAGATGTAACCTGAATATTTAAACATGGTGTCTACTGAAGATGAAAGGGAGCTGTTATCTTGGGTGGAAGAAGTTGGGAAGCTTGGAAGCTCCTTCCCAGGAAATTTAGGTATTTGGAGGGAAATTTTGGTCACCAGAGGGAAACTTATATACCTTTTATGTACATGAAAGAATGAGAGTAATCTGTGGAAAATTTGACTCCCTTCCTGAAAAATAAACATTTATTTTTTCCAGCCCTGGCTGTTATCAAATTTATTACCAGTGGCATCTCCAAGGGGGGAAGGGGGCCTACCTCCCCCAACATTGCTTGTGCTCCCTAACTGAGATTTTGAGTAATAAAAAAATCATGCCCAAATATATCGTAATATATCAATTTAGACACAAGGACCCACCAGTCCAGGAGATTCCCCCATTCGACAGAAAATCATTTTTTCCCCAAAAAGGAGAAAAATCTGACAGCCATTTTGCATTATACCCACAATGCCATACCATTCGGACAATACAAAACAAAGGGTCAATCTTTTCAAACCCCTCTGGAAAATTTGTATGTGCAAAGGAAAGTTCGAAAACTGCATATTCATGTGACTGGTTACACTACCTACAACTTTTCCACGCGACAAAAGGTAGTCCACCGTGCACGTTTTGGGAAAATCTCAAAAAAGGCAATGTGACCTTTGTGAAAGCCTCATTAGTAGACATTGTACAGCCATCTCTCACTGCATACACATTTAGTGTACATAGCAATAGCAGAACATGTACACTGTACAATGTACTCTTTTGCCTACACACATTCGCTTTACAGCTTTAACAGTGCTGTAAGAGTTACAGGCCTACCGTTCTTAAGAGATACCTATGAACTATGCAACTTGTTTCCAAATTATCACACAACTTCTGTACTAGAATTAATATAGGATAACTTACCACTGTCAGGCACTACCAACTGTTCTTGACAAGCCAGCACACAAACCATACGCAGCCATGTTTGTTCGTTCTACTTACGCTGCAACGCGACACACAACATGTGTGCATGCGAAACAACTGTTATGAAAGCAAGGCTTTGTTTATTCATGACGCCTTATGAATAAAAGTTCCCTTGTTTGGGGTAAAATGGTTTTCTCCTGAATATGAGAATCTCCTGGACTGCCCACAGTCTATTTATCAATCAATCACGGGGCTTAAATTGCACAAAATATTCTCAAAACTACACTTTTGTGGTGCACTTCGAGCATGTCTACTTTTTGTAAACTTTCTAAAGCACTGTCTTACTACGAAATATGTCTTTTGAATGCTAATTTTCAACAGCTATGGGACTACTGCAGCCTTACGTCCTCTCCATTTAATAAAATTACCACATTGATTATCTTTAAGTCCAATTGCAAGTTTGCAAACTGATAAGATTGCAATTTCTGTTGCATTTTTTCAGCACATCCAGAAAAATATAAAGATATAGCTAAATAGCTTCTTCTCATAAGTTATTGTCCCTTTCTTTTTAATAATTTGTAAGGGAAAGCTTGGGGAATGCTTGCAAGAAAGAGCCAAGCACCACATGAGGGATGATAATATGGTGACTCCTCCATAAGGAATACAAGAACTTGCACAAAAATTTCATGGATACTTGATACTACAATTATGCTGCACACTTGGCGTTTGCAAAATGGATGGTCTTAGTGGGAACTAGCCACCTTTTTTCTCATTTGTGTTTGCTGAAAAAAAATGCAGGAAATACATTTGTCATAATTATAATTTGAAGGCACCAAAACCTAATATATTACATACAAGGACTTCCTTTTTCCAAATTTTTCAGGCGAGGCCCCGAAACTGCTGCCCTCGATGCACCTTCCACATTCTAAAGTGAGAGCTCCCCTTATAGTGGCATATCTGATACTTGTCTCAACGTTAATTCCGATAAGGCAGTATGAACGTGCTTATTGTTCTAAAGCCCAATGCACACTTTAACATAATGCTTTGTCCTCACTCACACCCTTTCCCCTCCCAAATCATTAAACATGAATTAGGCTAACCAAAAAAATGCAAAACTGTAATTTTTGTTTTTGTGATCTGCTTAGTGCACATCCAATAGCATTTGGAGATAGATAAATGCTTCATTCCAAAAGGTCACTATTTTTAAATACCCCAGAGCAGTTTGACAACAGCTTCAATGGAACATAGAAGAATTGAAAATAAATAGCAATGCTCTGTTTTTTTATTGAATTGCTATATGTTTAAGGTGCAATATGTGAAGGCCTTGTGAAATGTTTCTGCTTGAAGAAAAAGTTCTAACATATCTCATAACGGCCATTTCATTAATGATGAACAATTAAGTTCACAAATATTACATCCAGAAAAGAGAATCATTGCTTTATATCCACAATGGACATACTTAAAATACCTGGTGAACAAATCATCAACTTGCCAACAGGAAGCAGAAAGTTTCTCAAAGATCTCCAAAAATTACCAACTTCCAAGAAAGAGCCATTACTGAAGATGAAATGCCTTTCATGCTTACATAATCCTTCCAGTTGCAGCTATCAATGTAATCTCTCACATATGTGCTATTTGAGTAACTGTTTGCAATGCAGCTTTTTATTTTATCACTTACATTAATTTGAACAAAATCAAAAAAGGTTAAAATGGAAAAAGTCCCTACTATTCTGTTTCCCTTTTTTTTAGTTTTAGTTACAGCTTGCAGTGTACAAGTTTGTTTTCGTGCACAAATATTTTGTTGCAAAACTTTTTCATCCAGAAAGCGTCAAAAAAAAATAGTTATATAATATGATCTCATTATTGAAAGACTGCTCACCCCCAGAAAAAAACTCCCTGGTTTGGGAATCTGTGAGCACTGATACTTCACCTCTTTATTTACACATGGACACCATTATTGCCTGCAATAACTGTATGACAAAAACTATAGCACTGTGGTATCTCAACCTATAGAGGGCACCCTAGTATGCAAATCTTCCTTCTGCATTTTCTACTTTCTCACCATAATTAGCATGTCTTCTATTTAAAGTTTATCTACTAATTTTTAGGGGATACACTATGTGGGAGTGACCAAGTAAAGTACTGCAGTAAAATAATATATCCTTCTAAATGCTCCTTGCATAATTTAAGCCTTTACAGGATATTTTTTGATGGGAAGTTCAATTAGTAGATTGAATTTTATGAACTCATAATAAAGGCATCCTGTACGGATGAGACTGACTTTTACCCCTTACAGGACCACACACCTGTAGCATACAATCACCCAGGACCAACTACATTGTACAGTATAGTAATGAATATGGGAATGGAATTTCAGTATTCATTTTCTATAAGAAATCACCTTCTTTCAAAAGGATTGAACACAAGTTTTGTTGAAAATTCAATTATTTTTTTATTTGATAGCAAGATTTTTTTAAAACTTATTACCTTACATAAATTCTGGGGCCAGAAACAAGCCTTGGCCAAAACCCGCCATAGCTACAGGCTCTATTATGCATACACTATATAGCTGGCCTATTGGTTAGGCCTTAGTCTAGTTTCAGTGCATGTTATCTTTGAACATGTCAATAGCAACATGTACCATACCATACATCATACTAAAGCTAAGTTTGTGCTCTGTAGAATGAACACAAACTCTAAAGTGATGGTGCTATGCATATATTGATTTCCTCTAGAGCAAATTGTCTGAGGTGGCTGTCGCCAGAACCCGACCATATTACTTTCCCAGTGTTACCGAATGGCGACGTTGGTCGCAAAAGGGTTAATTTATAGTATTGGGTTAATGCCTACAGTCACAACTCACAAGGTACTTTGCTCAACATCAATAAACAAGCATGTACTACAAATTGTCAATTCTCAAAACTTCCTTTTAGAGTGGGAATGATTTAAGTGTTACATATATTATTCAGATGTTATTCTGTTATCACTTCAACTACTCCATTCTTAAAAATTCCTTTGCAACA
>WURT03000032.1:9816-20863 GCA_009936505.3 Holothuria glaberrima
CACCACCATACTTTCCTCTTTCCTCTCACCAAGTTCCCACTCAGCCCTTGGAAGTCCTGGTGGCATGGCCATAGGCAACATTTTGAGCAAATTTAAAGAAAGTTACTGAAAATTTTGGACATTTTCATAGAAGGAACAAATAAGGAGTTTTTGTCCTTGAATTGGGTGTGCTTTTGTCCTATCACTGTTAAGACTGGGTAGCTTTAGCCCTCCCCATTCTCAGTCCCTCTCTCCCAGGCGCCTCCCCTAACCCCTGCCTATGAGCACCACCCTTCGTGTGAAATAAATTTTGTTAATAATTGCTAAATAGTAAAGATAATTAATAACTCCCTAAGTAGTTAATCTGTGATGTACAATACTTGTGTGTTTGAAAAATTGTGAAAGGTTACTTGAAGGAAATAAAACATTGATACAGTGATACCACTACAGGTACAACTGATGTCCAAAGTTAAGGTTGGAGCCAATGCATATGCCCTTTAAGGCAAACAAAATGTTCAAAAAAATTCTGTCACAAAGTTTTCAGCCTAAACTTGATCAAATATACTGCACATAAGCACTTTATGACTTTGCTGCTGTTTTTTTTTTTTCATTTTTTTTATTACTATTATGCCACTCTTCAGTATTTAGGTCATTGCAAGTCTAGCTACAGTGTTAATACTTAGTCTCTCCAGCAATACCAGGTACCCCAAAATCATAACAGCTGAAAAATTCATTTAGTCTGCAATACTAATTCTATCACACCAAATATTTTGCGCAAAGCACACAAGCAGCTTCAAATATGATATAGAACACAGCCTTTAAAAAATTCAGTTGTACCTGCTTTGAATATGACAGGAAGGCCATCAACAAATGCTGAACAATTTAATGGGTATCCCAATGTTTTATTTGGAGAAATACTGTCCGGACGAGAAGGCCATCAAAGAATGCTGAACAATTTAATCAGTATCCCAATGTTTTATGAGGACAAATTCTGCCATCTTAGCCTTCATATTTGTTATCCATAATGACAATATTGAAGCAGCATTACCACTTACTACAGATTACCAGGTAAGCAGCTTGCATTCCAGTTGACCTTTGACCTCCTAGGGTATGGTTCAGTGGTAGACCCATCAATCACTGGCATGATGATATCCAAATGGAATTTGGTCTATAAATGCTTCAAATCACCTGTTCAGAGTATACTTCATGGAAAACAAACATAATCTTGAAATTTTGCTGAAAATATTTGTTTCTCGAAAAAAAGTGTCATCTTTTGCAAACTGAAGTAACATCCTACCAATCCAGAAGAAACAGTTTAGGGCTTCTGAAAGCTTGAAAAAGGGACAGGGGTTCTTGCTTCCTCCCACCCCCCCCACCCCAAAAAAAACCTTGGAATTTGTTCTTCTCTCTCATAGGGTGTAACCATGAACTTGAGCTATTTTGGTATCCCTGCCCAACCCTTTCTTACCATTTATGTAGGTTTAATGCTCAGAGTTGATCAATTGGGCATTCTACGGATTTATTTACACTAATTTTCAGCAAAAAAAAAAGCCTCTCACAAATAAAAGTGGTATATTCCACAGGACAAGTCAAGGACACCCAAGCCTATTTGCAATTGTGTAAGAGTTTGACTAGGATTTTTATAATAAAAATTTTGCAACCCCAGTCTTCAACCAGGATCAGTTATTGCATAACTGGTAAGCTGCTAACTACATTTATTCATAGCTTGTCGATATTGCAGAATGCACAAAGATCAGAAACAAGCCAGAACTTCATTGCTGACCAGTCTAACAACCAATCAGTGTCACCCATGATGCACACCAGATTCTCCCAAAAAAGAGGTTCCAATCTCGAGATAGAACTATGATTATGTAAACATTTACTGTACACCCTGCAAGTCGAACATCTACAAGTAAAATCAGGACCTTGCATATTCAAGTCAGGATACAAACTTGAGCTACAAAAAATTTTCACCAAAAGTCTGCTAATCAAGGCAATATACAATCTTGTGGCTACTTCATCATTTTCCTACCTTCATAAGCAACGTTGTCCTCCCAAACCACTTCATCCTCGTCCTCCTCACCTCTCTCCCCCAATCCTCCATCAGGCCAGGTCGGGTTTGGTCTCTGCCTAGCTTCATCTGATTCGGTTGGTGACTGTTCTGCTCCAATAGGGGGCACTCTTGACTTTCCCAAGTATCCAGTGCCAACAGCCCCAGGTAACCTAGGAGGGGGCTGTATGACTGGACTCCCACCAAGCTGTTTTACAAGTGCATTGACATTAGTCCCCCTCCTTTTAGCATACTCATCTTCTTCATCGTTCACCACACGGTTAAATGGATTTTCCCTTTTGGGGACAATATAAACGTCACTCTCAGAATCGGAGTTCCCATTTTCTTTCACATCAGCTGTCCTATTAATATGTACAGGTTCATACATAGAACTTTCTTCAGGTTCATTAGTGTTGAGATGGTAATAATCTTTCACCTGCATATAGCTTGGCTCTTCATCACAGACTCCTGTGTTAGAATTACTATTGTTTGACGATTCATCCAGATCCTGAATAATGTGGCCATGAGGTTTCAGAACTACATTAGGTTCCACCTGAAAATGTCAAAGGCAAAACAAAAGTGAACTGAAAGTGGACATTTGAGCAAAATGGTTAAACTGGATAATCTAGACACATGAAATTTTAAACCTTTGTTAGTGCAGCTGCAATACCAAGTTGTTATAACAGTACCTTTCAAAACATGCATTATAACTGCTTTAAACACTTAAAGGCATTTTCCAGTGGCATTTCACAAGGGTCTCATGTGAAAGAGAAAAATTTTCCACTTCGTGACCTCCAAACCCCGTCGCAACACTATTTTCCTAACTCGATATATTCCATATTAAAGAGTGCTTATTTTTGTCAAAAAATACCTCCAGTTCTCAGCAAGGTCAGATTGTTATGTAAAGTGGGCACATTGCCTCAGATTCCCTTTGTTTTTCTTTATAATTGAATGTCCTGTTTGTTCTTGAAATTTGATACTGTTGGAATGTTTGAATATGTTTCCATGTAGATTTAGCACAAATCTACACCATATGAACGGCATAACAAACAAAGTTGCTAAATATGCCCTATAGCAGCATTAATATCATAAAGAATTTCCATTCTATGTCAAATTAATGTGCCGCGATGACATCATAGATTTCCCATAATGCACTTCATCTTCAGAAAAAATTGCAGTTTTTGAAAATTTATATCTTCCAAACTCTACAAGCTATTGAGATGCGGTTTTCACCTCCTAAAGGAGAAAATTTTCTGCATTTTTTGAACTTACTGAATTTTGTCTCTGGAAAATGCCTTTAATAAAACAAATCTCACCCCACCCATTCCTCTCCCACCACCCCCCCCCCAAAGGTTAAATCATTCATTGCACATAAAATTTTCACCTTGATAAAGTGTATCTTTAAGACCAGTGAAAACTTTATGACTTCCTGAGTTTGTTGTACTTTCACCAAACAGTAAATCAGTTTCAATCAATTTTTCTAATGTTTCCTGTCCTCCAAACACACTTCATTAAAGTTCATTTTGAATTTGTCATACTAAGTAAATTCCAAACAGTTAAAAGCTTAACCATCAGAAATGACCTTCCATGTTGCAGTCCAACATTGTATTTTATACTTTAAAGTCCAGAACATTTTCTAACACATCATACAATCCATGGTCTTGTCACTGAACACCCAAACAAGAGGCTTTCAGGCAAACACTGAGGGTGTTACTTCTCTGCTTATTGAATTATTCAATTTATGTGTTGCCCTTCAATTAGACAGTACTCCGCTGACATTGTATGCAACCCAAGAAACATTATTAAAAGTACAAATGTCTCCAAAGTACTGTAAAGTGCTGCCAAAGGCCGACTACTCAGTCTGCACCAGCTACTGAACAGCTAAATGTGTACACCAAATGAGAGGGAGAAAGATTCGATATTTCACCTAAAATTTTATTATTCACTACAATTTGCAGGCTTTTTCCCAAAAACCAAATTGTATGTGTGATCATAATGCACATGCCATATCAATATGCCCTTTCATGGCCTCCCAACCACCCCATCCTACACCAATTTCTTTCCAAACAAACAGGTTGTCAAGGTTTACAATTTAGTCTTTTTCAAAATATTTTCAGTTGAAACTGGCATATTCAGTCTACTCTCTGGCAGATCTGCTTATGGCAGAAATAAATTTAATACTGTCCAGGCATGTGTAAAAAACAGAAACTCTAATAATTTATACAAGGATTTCACCACTTTCTAAAACATTTAGCCTACAGATTTCTCCCATGATTCTTAATCTCACATGTACTGTACACACACACACACACACACACACACACCACATCTTGCTCCAACTGTAGTTGTTCAAACGAAGCTGACAGATCTACTGTCCTGATTTTCAAATTCTTTGCCAAACCAACTACAATGTGGACAAAATGTTTAATGTTTCATATTAGCCTAAAAGCAATTTTTGTTGCAGTCTCTGCTAAGCATCATTCACTGACGTAATAGTTCCACCTGCACAAAAAAAAAAATATTGACTGCTAAAAGTGAGGCACCTCAAATCTGTCATGTTTTCCACATAATACACACAAAAAATGTGTCCCAATCAATACTGATGAGTCGCATTCTAATAAAAGGATGAGAACTGTAAGATGGATTTGACATTCAGAAGTTTCTTTGGAAGTTCTTATACAATAGGAATCTGGCTAATATTGATACATGATCATGTTTCCTTTTGTGAATGTTGTGTGCAGTAGATGAAGCATTTTACCAACATTGATACAATTTTCACATCTAAATAAGAAATGATACATTTTACCATTTATACAGTATATCACCAGCTACGAGAATTTATTTTGCCACTCGATAGCAAGATCAGTATAAATTATGTGGGGAATGATAAGACTGGGAATGACAAGAGGGGAGGGGAACATCTCCACCCTCCCTCTCTCTCTTCCCTCATCTTTAATTTGCAACTGAAGTACTTAACCCACAGCCATCCCCAAGACACAGAAGAATAGAATCAAAACTTTTGTAAAATAGCTGCATTCTGGAAAAAAAAAAAAAAAAAAAACCCTTCAAGCAATATAAACACAACAGCACATAGTGAAAAAATCAAATTCTTCCTCCCTTCTCATGGTTTTCAGGAAGCCCTTACTGTCAAGACAAATTTTCAGTCACCAATTTTTACCAAGGATCAGACTGGCTACCCAGGTCCTTTCCACATCCCTGGGATTTTGTGAAGGCTAATATTTGGTTGCCATAGTAACCATAGCAGACAGCACAGTTTTATGGCATTGTTCCATCTGGTCCTTTTGCAACATAATCTGTTGTAGGCTGGAGTTGATGTAAGTCTCGCTGCAGGAGGCTGTTTTATACCAGACAGCACCACAACTGTTCTTACCAGAAAACAATAACAGCCGGAGCGTCTTCTGTGATCACTTTGAGAACTGAAATGAATGGGCTTCATTTTGGATATTTCATCATAATACAATACTTTTAATTCAATACTTCACACTAAAACTACTGATGGATTATAAAAAAAATAAGGCAAATAAAAGCAGGTTCTAAAAATAGTGGCTTTTGAAAACAAAAATTTTAAGTAGAATATACATAAATTATGATTTGAATAATATACTACACTTTGGAAACCTAAAAGAAAAAAAAAAAATATTTTTCCTTTAACATATTTACTGTACATTTAGTGTCGTGTTTTATGCAATTTATGTATGCACCACATATTTTGTGATAGGACTAGCTTTTACAAAGATATAAAAGAACTATTTAATACAGCTAAGACAGTTCTTCAAATCCATTTCAGGAAGTATATATAAGAACAATATGAATTTCATCACAAGATGATATGGCCCCTCCATAGTGCACTTTAATGTACAGTACTGTTGCTAAATTTGAAGAGAGCACAACCTTACTTTATTAAGGGGACTAAAATTGCTGATAAACTACTTTAATGCACACCACCATGCAATTACAGCCTTCACAGTGGCTCTGGAAGTGCAACTGCTTCTCAGCCCTTTGGCTAAGATCATGTGGAGTACCTGTTCTTTTCAGCCAGTCAGGAACAGGACCACACATGACAGACCCATGATGTAGAGGTCTGAAGGTCATGAGGTTGGTCTTGTTCAGTTGAAATTGTCCTGTGGGGACATAGCTCCTTTGGGGAGCAAAACTGCTTCAGGAGTAAATGCTAGGTTTCACCCTTTGGCTCTTTGTAAGAGAGTTGAGGGGACTTTGGAAAAAGTGGCTCTCTGTGACTTCTATCACAAAGGGTTATGAAGGAGGTATTGTACAATTAAAAACCACAAATTCATGAAAAAAAAAATTCACTTTAAAAGTTTGGAAATTTTTTTAACTAGATTCCAAAATAACCAAAATCACAAGCCATGCCTCCTTTTTCTTTGTTTACCAGTCTTCTCATTCCACAATTCCAATTATAAAGGTATGTAAAAATGAATTTACAAAGACTGAACACATATTACCTCCTTCACTGTATGTAATTATTTATGGAAGATAGTCCCATTAATTTTTTCCAGACACACCCTTTAACATCACTAGCATCACACTCTATGTCGACATTCTATTGGTTTCAGTGAAAGATTTAGAACTTTCTCTGTATACATCACTTAGGTTTATTGTGTGTATATTCCCACCGACGGTACCCTCCAGTGATACTACACTATAGCCATACTACCAGACAACTTTGTCCAGATCTCACATGTACTCTACACTTGCAAAGAAAATTCTGTAAGCTATTTAATTATTAGGAATATTACACATATTTTTACAGTGCAAGCAGTGGCACTGTCATCAACTTACATAGTTACTTTCAGGCAACTCAGAACGATTATCCCCATGATCCATCACTGAGGGCGCTGTTGTTGAGTAACCTGACACACTTATGAATATCACCACAGACTGATCTCCTGAGGGAATCTGTCCAAATGTAGTTCAAATAAGCTAGGTCAAACCTTCAATAATCTCTTGTCTTATAATCTCGTCTCAGCTGATTTCACTCCATTTTCTTGAAGGGTAGATCGTTAATGTTGTCAATGCTCCACTTCTTATCTCGTCTGTAAAACAAGGGAAAAAATACCACTTTAATACATACAGATAGCAAAGAACTTTAACATTGCATTATAAATTTTAAACATAAGAAGCCGCAGGATGCTTAACTAAGACTGTGTGATGCAAAGCAGAATATAGTCTACACGTGTCCTGGCAAAATGGATGTATGTTACTTTTCTCTCCTATTTCTGAGCATGGAGAGATGAAACTGGAAATCCTCAACTCATGAGGGATAAAATGAAATCTGTCAAAGAAGATACACATGGATACACACATGAAAATAGTTTCCAGGTATTTTTAAAACACTGGTGATATCAGCTGCTTCAACTCTATGTTTATGAAGGCTACAGTAATCTGTTTGGGTTTGATGGCCATGTTTGACATATTTCATCATAATATTACAGTACATGGTAGAGAGGTTTAACAGCATCAATTTTAAATACAGTACAGTACAGTTCTGTTGTGTCCAGAGCTGTGATGGAATCAAGCTAGCAGCTGTATAGTATTAAATGTGTGAGAGATTAAAAAGGAAGGACTGTGCAGGAATGAATGCCTTCTTTGTATTCCTTGAAACCCAATTTAGCATACATGTACTCATTCATAACTATTCTTTGTCAAATTTGGAGCCTTTTTCTTTTTCAAAATTTCATAATTTTTGTACAAGTTTGTAGCACTGTAGGTGTGTCTAAGTCAAACCTTACCACCCTGCTTTCAGAATACAATTTGAAGGGAATCACTCATTTTTCTCCTTTTTTTCATTTCCTTTTATTGATCAAATACCTGACAAATCTAACATCCCTGTCTGTATGATACAACAAAACATGAGTATAGTATATTTATGTAATTAATTTCTGTGTTGCTGTATACGTATATGTACAGTACCATACAATTACATCTGTGCATATGTACAGTACAGGAGTGGCAGTGCTGGTACAAAATCTAAAAATATGGGAAATATAAATAACAGAGTATTGCTACAAAATGTCCTCAGTCTGTTGAATTGAAATGAAGAAGCTTCAGTTTTTTAAATTGGGCTACTCTATGTACTCATAACAACAAAAAACCTCATCAACCATACCTACATGTTAACGTAAAATTGTAATAATTTCCTTTCATTCAGCCTCTGAAAAACATCTATGCCACTCCATGCAAACAAATTCCCTCAATGGTAATTGGATATAATTTTTTACTGATGATGTTCGCGGGTAGAACTAGAAGACATAAGAATAGCCCCTACAGTTGCTTTCAAATAGGTTAATGAGAGCACAAAGAATTTCATCTCAAAGAACTTAAAGAACTACAGTTGTCACCCCAAAGTATATTTTTAGTGTGGGGGTATCAAAATTCTCAGCTGATGACTGCTCTTTGAATGACAGCAAAGTTTGAAAATTCAATAGATGCAGAGTAGCTCACATTCCACACAATGCAGAGAGAGTGCTTGGATTACATATTATGGCCTTGTATGCTTACCACGACATGAACGTAGGCAATAAAATAGGTTTGTGTCTACACAAAGAGGAACTTTGCACAGTTATGGGAGGAGCTGCTAGTTGCATAGTTGGGAGAATTGAAATGTCTGGGATGACGAGATTTGCCCTTTAAGTTGAGAACTGCTAATCATATTTGAATAACTTAAAATTGAGGCTTCTTGCAATCAATTACATCCTTGAAGTTCAATATGTAATATAGGTTTTTCCTCATATTTTCTGTCAATAAATGACTTCTGTATAGTAAATAATGTAACTACAATTCACTCTTCCTTCTTTTCATATTTCAGTATAAACAACAAGCTCCATCAATGTAGAAGATATATTTTAATCAGAATGCAAAAATGCTTTGTAGTTTCCATCCTGTAATCCACAATAGTGCCAAGATGTCCCATTTCTTTCAGTCACTAGTTAAGTGCAGTCTAAATGTGTTGCAACAATACACTTTTGTGTTCCTACCTGACCTTGGAAATTCTGGGAAATTTGGCTCTATGGTGAACTCAGATGACCTTTGACCTCCACCAAAAACAATTGTGTTCTTCCTCCCAATACAGGGTACCTATGTACCACATATGAAAACTGTAACTGTTTTCTTCCTTGAGATATCGTGTTAACAGCGTCACAAACATACACATAAATAAACACACACATGCCATCATGAATGCATAGGTTTCTCTTATCACTGAAACTAGCAAGAAGAATGACAGTGTTTATAGTAAATGAGGTTATAAGCCAACATAAGGTACAAACTCTCAATTAAATGCAAAACATCAGAACACCTTAAAAATGAGTTTCTCCCTAATGAATATTCAAAGAACTGATAATGATGTCACCCAACCCAAACAAGATATCATGTATGAAATCAACTCTCTTGACTTTCTTTACCCTAACCTTATTTCAGGTCTCTTCCTTAGCCCTAACCTTGTGACTGATACCATGCTTCATAAACATGTCTCAAGACTTCTAACCCTAACCTTATTTCATGTCTCTTCCCTAACCCTAACCTTGTGACATACTATCATGCAATGCATTATATATGCATCTCTCAAGAAGAGAATGTGACACATGGCAAAACAAATGTGAGGATTTGGTGACAATGTACTGCAGTGTTAAGAATGACATACTGTACCAGCTCTGTGGACAGAGGCAACAGTAACTTCCTGAATGGGCTGCTAAAGATTTCAAAATTTATACATCAGCCTACTTGAGTTGATGAAATAATAGCAATGCTAAGGCCACGTTGAAGTAACTTCGCACAATGCATCCCTGTCACTCGAAGGGTACTTTTTACAAGAGGTTTCAGGTCTCTGATCTAGGAAAAGGTAACGGATGTCCATCGAACAAACTGTCTGCCAAAAGGAACTTTAGTTGTCCATAAACAATTGTTTAAGCTCCCTTGGGTGTAATCAGTTTTTTCTCTTCATGAAATTTGGTTTTCCGTCAGATGACCCAACCTTACTGTTGATTGTCTATCAAACTTTTAAAAGTCAAAGGCTACCGAACCAAGCTGACAAACTATTTCAGACCCTAGGGTTCTATTAAAATCAGGCCCTGAATTTAATGAGGTTACAGTAAAATGATTACCAAGGGTCATCAACATTGCCAGCCTGGATATTTATAAATTAAAGAACGGACAGTAAAACCCAACAGGAAGTAAGTTATTTAAAAATATAACAGAAAATACACAGTATATCAATACAGAATTAATATTACATGTTTTTTTCTTACTCTCTTCATGCTGTTTTATGTTCAAGGCTTATCCTTTAGTTGCACAGAGATAGTCTTATTCTAATTACAACTTCCTCCAACGATTTTGCCAGCATTTATCCTTTAACCAAGGTATTGAAGAAAAAGATGGTAACCCAAACTTGAAGTAATTTAACAGTACCATGGTATCTTGATTAATGATTGGCTCTTTTTCATCTTGTTACAATATTTTTGGTTTAAAATGGCAAAACTAAATTAATTCATACAAAACCCACAAAAAACTGCTAGTTTACCTTCAATATTCAACACTCATGTTTAGAAACCACCTAATCCTCACATAATATCAGGAATAATTTCAAGTCTTGAGACCCTTCAACCCTAACCTCATTTCAGAGACCTGTCAACCTGTCTGACCCCAAAATAGGGAGATTTTCATTTTTCGAAACCAAAAAACCAGGAGATTGGTGGAAAAATAGGGCGGCTGGCAATTTCTGACTGAAATGATAGACTATTAGAAAAACGTGTAGCCAAGTTAACGCACAACGGTTTGTATCGCAGGGCAAGGTGCTCAACACTGCTCATGTTAATTATTCCCACGCTGCAGCTATACGTACATATACAGTATATACAGCAACAGTATATACACACTAAGTATGTCGGCCCATAAATGGCAGAATAGTTACGAAAGTTTGAAGTAACATTAAATAAAGAAAATGATTTTGGCAGTTTATTTTTATGCCCAATTATGAAAATA
>WURT03000032.1:25164-49515 GCA_009936505.3 Holothuria glaberrima
AAAAATGATTTTTTGGCTCTAACACTTCTTTTGAAGTTGCATATTATGTCCTAAAATTTTGTCAAATTTGTGTACCACGTGAAAGAAAACATTCTTCTCTTGAAATCTGATAAGTAGCACTTGTCAAGTCAAGAATAGATTATTCTTGCTTAAAACTCACTTTGAAGACATGCAATGTCTTGTACTTCAGCACCAGCTGAAGGCCCTACAATAGTAATTCATTACCTATTGCTGCAAAGGTTAAACAATGTAATGAACATCTGATTTCAATAATACTCTGGTCAAACACACTTCTTGGAGGGGGAGGGAATAGGAGGGGGAGGAGGAGGAGGAATTGAGAGGCTGAAGTTGATTGCAGTTTTAGAAGGTCAAAATTTACCTTTGAATATTCCAAAATTCAGGAGCTAAATGGTAGCCCACACCCCTCTCTCTCCTCCCATTTCACCCCTCTCTCTTCACCTATCCCCCTCCCACTTCACCCTCTCCCCTCCTCCTTCCCCTTTCAAATAAGTTTAAACTTAAGACACCATTCAGGCTTTGGCAGATTCACACAAAATTTGAGAGTGGACCAGAAACTAATACGGGTTGAAAGTCTAGTCACAATATTTAGGGAACCCCACTAGACTGAAGGTCTGGTAGAAAGGAGGTCCACTAGACCAAAGTTCTGGTAGACCAAGTATCTAGTCTCATGGATACCAAGGCCAAGTAGGTCTGGCTTTGGTTCCAAGGCAACTCTCCCTGGTCATTCACCTTGAACATTGTTGGGGTGAGGAAGTGGGGGGGATGAAGTTGTCTGGTCACAAACTTAACATCCACTCTCTGGATCAATGTTCAGTTAACTTTATGGTGAGGAGACCTGGGGTCCAGCTGGCCTTCAGACTTCCTACCCTTTGGTGTAGTGGACCTTCAGTCAAGGTAACCTTTGGTTAGAAGACCCTACACCTATATCTTTTAACAACTTTACTGAATGGGAGGAGGAAAAACATTGGTTCTTGCTAGATGAATTAACTGATTTAATTTTCATTTATCCACAGGATAATATGATCTACATATACAGTTGATTCTCTTTCCTGTCGCGCATAGCAGAAAGTTTTGTCAACATTTTTATTCTCGTGCAGAGGTCTCAAAGTAATGGAAGGAGAACCAAAAACTGTCATGAGAATTTCTTTCTGTGTATTCAAATGGACCAATGACTTACCTCAGCTCACGTTATGAAGTTTGGACATGAGGCTGGATAAATTCACATTTATACCAGGATGAAGGAACCATATCTTGAATAAGGTGGTAGAAGGCATTTATTGTCATTGCTTCATTCAAGTTAGACTTCTTCGTTTGAATCTCTTCTTCTCTTAATAATCAAATTGTCGGCAGAGGTAACTGCATAAGCTAGTTTTAATTCTGATCCACAATTATTAGTAGTTCATGTGTTACTTATAGATTTGTTGGTCCCTCAAGGTCACATATTTGTCATTATTATGTAAACCCTTTAAGAATCACTATAAGTTGTTCTCTTTTTTTACATGGTCATTCAGATCTGCCTTGCTGCAATCTACTTGCCAACACATTAGTTGACAACGGGAGGGGTGTGTTTGAAAGTGGGATAATGGGGGTTTGTCTCAGAGGGCAGGGTGATGGAATATGTATGGCAAAAGTGGGTTAATTGGCATTTCTCTAAATCTTTTTAGTAGTTACTGATAGAAAAGATGGTTGACAGGCTTTTTCATCAATGTTGTCATTACCTGTGTATTGTACAAGTTTGTAGTTGGCATTGGCAAACAATATAGCTAGCTAGATAAGGTACAACTGTGGTACACACACTGAATGAACAACGTAGCCTTTGCATGTGTACATGGACTTAGTTGCATAGCCAACTGGTTCAAAAATTAGCTGTCTGCGTTTGTGTTGGTGTAGGTTGTAATGTACACAAGCTTACCTTAGCCAAGGGTGCACTTTCTGTTCTCTGACGTCATGTGCTTAGGGTCTATAAAGCCTGGAATGGATCAGATTTGCATGGGATACAAGAAAGGAATGCAGAATTCTAAATGGTGTGTAACAAACCTCATGAATCATCATATCATGTTGGTTGTGAAGATATTGCCCTTTTAATGATGCAAAAGGGAGTTACTGTTTCCAAACAAACAGACTTGTGGCAAGTCCATTATGATGTAACATGCTCACTTTATTTCATCAGCTTTTATTATGCTTTATGATAGTATGTTTTCATAATTTTTGTAGTCCATTTGTCGTCTTACAGCAAAATTTCCAAAAATGTGTATATTGTTTACGGGGCCATAGTAGGAACTCTGAAAGCAGTGTGACTGATGCGGGGAGGGGGGAATTGAGACTGGCTAAGGCCCTGAGGGGGAAAAGGAGGCCCCATGAGGGGGGCAGTTAGGGAGAACAAACAAATGATGGTATTATTTAATAAAATTATTAGAGTAAAAAATACTGAATGTTAAAAAACAGGATTTTAAAGATATAGAAAAATAGGAATTTATCAATTTGTCATCCTTCCAGGGGTCCTGTTTTTATCTTTTTTTCTTTTTTTAACAAAAAGTGGGATGAGCATGGCTTTATATTGTATGTGCCTAATACAGCATATTTGATATCAGGCACTGACAAGCACTTGCCGTCCTTATATGGTTACACAAAGTTAAACAAAATAGAATGAAAAATAAACATGTGGGGCATTAAGTGAGCATAAAGTGTTGAAATAGATGTGTCACAAGTTTGTATGTTTGGTTTTTTTTTTTTTTGTTTTTTGTTTTTTTTGTATTTGTGTTTTCTTTTCAATACCCAGGCCAGTTTATCTGCTTTACAAATAATGAGTGCTTCTTTGTTGTATTTTGTTCATTCATCATCAAAGTGTCTCTGACATCATTTTTGATGTCACAACTGTTTGTCACCAAATTAAGCACAGTTTACAATGTTGCATATATTTTTTTATCTTTAAACTGCTGATTGGAGGTAATGGTACTTCACAATTTTAAAATCAAAAGTGAGGTATTAGATGTGTCGAGTGATCCAAACTTGGCATAGGTTGTCACTCACCATCAGAGGAATAAAACACATATTCTTAATCAAGGAAAGAAATTTAGATTGATGTATTTATACCACAAATTCTTGTTACAGAAAGTTCCTGTTGATCAGAATGTTTACGTGTAAATGGACTTTATACACCAACTTGCAACTTCTAACATTTGTTGCAAAAATTCATGATTTCACTGGACATAATTTGCAGTGGTCATTGGCACTTTACAGAAATGATAAAATTCAAGTAAATCACAGCTGGTCAAATTTGTCAAAGTATAGCTTAATAGTGAAGAATAGTATAGACTTATTGTTTTTGGTTGATGAAGATACTACTGGCACCCAAATCAGACAACTATAAAATAGGATATTTTGGGCCATGTTTTAAGGATTTTGCCCTTTAATACTTTTGTTCTCCTATATTTTTGTTGAGAATTATAATTTCTGTTTTGTGTACGTACACTTCTCCTTTGTTTGTGGCTTGTGTGTGTATATATAGCATTTAGTATTTGCACAAAATTTATCCCATTATTTTTGGTAGAAAAAAAAGTTGAAATTCAGCAGTTCTTTTGTACTTCAATGATATTTTAATATGCATCACCAAAAATCATGTTCTGATATTAACATTTGGACTTTTCTTTGCAAATTATGCCAATGTTTAGTTTGATTTACTGTAAGCATTTTATTGTTATTTTAATCAAAAATTGAGAGTTGAGAAAGATTTTTAGTAGTTTTCTGTTGTCATGTGCTGTAAATCATTGGTTTTATAGATGAAATTTAATTAAGTGTCATAAATTTGAAGGCATTTTCAAGTGCCATAATATTGTAAAACAGTTGCTTTTATGTCAATGTAAAGTTTCTCAATCTGCAGCAGATACAGTGCTGTTGGATTCGATCGCAGTGTGAGAAATTTGAATAGCACTGTGAGAGATAATTCTTTCAAGGACACCTTGTAAATTTTCACAGAATTGTAACAAAAGATTATATTTAGCAAAAAAATCACTTTAATTCAGCCTTTAGGACTTACCCGAAGTAATGCTTGACTTTTGGGTTTAGTTGATCCCATACAAAAGAAGATTATTAATCTTATGGGGATTATACCAAAGTTTAAGAAAACCATTAGCTTATCTGGATTTATTATGGTGTCTCATGCTAAATGCAGTAATTGTGATTGAATCCTCCATTTTACTTTCAGTCATTTGAATGAAAGTCTACAGAACTTATCTCTGATAAAGGTTGATTTGGAAAGCTTGAGGTATAGATTCAGTTGGGTGGTGTGTCAGGCCCATCTTTCAGATATTTTTTGCAATGCAGTTCATACTGCACAGTGCCCCCCCCCCCCCCACCTTCTTTCCTAAAATATACCTACTTAGTTTAAGGCAGAAGTGACTAAATCAGAATACAGATTCTGTAAGGAAAACCGACTTCAAATTTCAGACGACCTTTGAAAGTTGACCAGAGGGAATGTTGGACACAGGACCTCATTTAGAATTAAAGTACTTGAGTATTGATGTTTTAAATCGGTTGATTTTCATTGAACTTTCAGTCACATTGAAACCAATCTCATATGGACATGTCCTTTTTTTCTGCTGTTAGACAACTTATGTGTGCAAAGTCAAACAACTCAACAATGGTCTATGTTGAAGTGTGCATGCAAGCCCCACAACAAGTCTACCCCCCAACACACCCATTTTCCTACAATGGAAAACCCAAGAACAAAAATTATACTGCTCCTGGTTAGGAGCCTCCATTAAATGGTGAAACCCTTACTACCATGAGAAATATTCTGGTTATGCCACTTGAATAATGAGATCAGGTGGTGGGGAGACGAGGCAGTGTTTTTTTGGGGGGCAGGCTTTCAGGAACTGAATTCAGGGTGATGATGGTGCTTGCTGATGGTATAATCTGAGTCATTCTCAAACCTTTGGGGCCTTTTCTTTTTTTGATATCTTAAATCATGACAGGGTACTGACATAATGACTCAGATTTTATCATTTTGCTATGGTAGCAATTACCATGACTGCATATTCTCATTTCTCGGATGATAGACGTACAGTCGTAATTAAATATCGTAAAGTGAGTAAGTGTTACAAATATTCAACTGACATTCTTTTGTGAAAAAAAAAACTTTTCATCTACTTACCACTTCCATTCAACATCCCTTTGTATTTGAAAGAAGGGCAATTGTGTTTTTTTTTTTTTTTTTTTTAATTTAGGGGTTTTACTGGAAAATCACATCCTTTGTGTTGCTCCAAAGCGTGCAAATATGTCAGTGTTAAAAAGAGGCCATCCGGAATTTCTATGTTACTTCATACTAGCTGTAAGCTACTGTGAAGCATTGGAGTTTTGTTGCCATAAACGACTATTTTTGTTGCCATTGATGACTATATTTGGTTGCCATTAATGACTATATTTGGTTGCCATTAATGACAATTTTTGTTGCCATTAACGACTATATTTGTTTGCCATTAATGACCTATCTTTTAGTAATAATGCCTTTTGCTGCCTACTTTTATGAGTGTTAGTCCTTTACCAGTCTTTCAATACTAAATAGTGTAAATTACTTCACATTTACTATGGAGAATTTTGAGATCCATCTTAGATTTTTCCTGTTTGTCACCAGAATGTCAATAAAGTCCCTTCCTTACATCTGTCTAGGACATAGGTGCGTACATCAGTGCGATTGGAAAATAGGTTATGCTGTTCTTCAGAACTTATTCACATTAAAATGATATTCTGTCAGACATAAACATATGTATATCATCTTTTAATAAGCAAATATATAAGAAGAAATGTTTTAAAGTTATTTTCTTTTTCTCGTTCTGTGTTTGTGTCTCTGGATGTTTGTGTTTGCTAAGAAAATGACCATGTCTAAAAATGAATCTAGACGGCATACCTCTAAGCAGTCCTTGAGGATTTCATTTGAGTGAAACCCTCCTGCCCCATCCCCTCCTTCACAGCCTATTTATGTTTATTAATGGTGCCTTGAAACCAGTAATGAAACTTTTCTCAAATCTTTTAAAATAAATTTTCTGATTCTGTAGCTTCTTCCCCCAGTCATCACAATTTCTTTGACCCTGATGCTTCTCATGAGGCCCACGTGATTGGAATGATGTGCTAATGATAGAACTGCCCAGTAATGTTGACCAGCATGTCAGGCCATACAGACTATCCCAGAATCAGTGAGTTGTTTGTCGTCTGTGTAAGTTACCTTTGCTCTGTAGGGTACAGTTTTGTTGTACATCCGTCGGTAGGTCCAATCTCGTACCGCTTATTGAAACTCTAAAAGAAAAAATAACTGTAAAAGGTTTTACAAATTCACAAAACTATAACAATCTTGACATATTTCCCAAATATATATTTGTGACCAGTTTGAGCTTTAACAACTTGGGAGTCCACTTCTGACGAGTGAACTTCCTGGAAAAAGTTTTGAGCCGTTTCGAAGACATATGGTAGGCAAACATACAAGAAAAAACTTAGCTGTGCATTGGTAAACACCCAGCACATCCATATAGATTTTGTGACCAACCTTGTTTCGGAAAGACTTCACTTCAGTAATAAAAAAAGCAAAAAAAAACCCACCCACCCACCCCCACAAAAAAATAAGTAAAATGAAATACAAACGGTACTATTACAACCAAAACAGAAAGTAACTATTGGTAATTTAAGAGGTATACAGAATAAAAGGGTGCAATTTTGTTGAGGCCATAAGTTTCAGGAATAATAGTCCATTTTTTGAAATGGCAGTCTTTGAAAATTCTTTTGAAGTCATCATCTGCGCTGAATGTCAAAATAAATGGGAACAATGTACATTACAGAAATTAAACAAAAATGTGCAAAGTATGGTAAAATGGTGAGTAGCCTAATAGAAAAAGTTGAGTGGTATTTACAAAAGTATTATACAAAATTAAGGTTAGAGGTAGACCAGAATTTTCACGGAACTGATTCTTGTAGAACCAAACTTGTTAGTATAGAGGGCGTCAACCAGTAGCTTCACAAGAAAAGCTTGGGCCTAGCTGCTGGGAAACACATGGGCCCCCAACTTCAAAGGCTATTCTTGTAGGGATGTGTGCCTTTTTGTCTACGCTTTGCCAAGTTCACAACTGCGTACGTCGCCAATGGCTTGCTTCAGTGCTGTTCTTCTTCAGATGATTCGTATACTCCAAGTCCATACGGCTGAATGAATACTTTTCTCCCCGAAAAGTTGGAATATTCGCCACAGCGGCCTCACTCACTGTTAAATTTGACCGCCATTGGTGTGTGACAAATATTTTGCACCAAGTGACTGTTTTTCTCGAGCTAACTCTTCTTGTTCCTTCTTTTCTCTTTCCGATAACTTCTTTAATTTCATTCGTCGATTTTGGAACCAAATCTTTACCTGTGCCCAAACAAAGGAAAATGCAAATACAGTAACTAATGACTATGTAATCCGGGGCAATTTTAGTTGCCCCCCACCACAACCTCAGCTCCCCTGTTCGGTTATTTCTAAGTTGAAATGGAAGTTGATGGTTAAATGGTAAAATTTTATTAGGATGTCAAACCCTTTGCAAATGCCACCACGCCTATAAGGTAGTTCCTTCCTTTCCAAAGAGTTAATCATGTCCTCGTGAAAAATAACTTGCAAACTTTTAATAAGGCCAGTATTCCATACCGACAGACAACCCACCCCGCGCCTTTCTCCCCACCTCAGGCTCGTGAGCGAGGACTGGGGATAAACCTCCAGTCAAACATATGGGGATTAAAGTATACTTCTTCCTCGATCACATTTCAAAGATGGAAACCCCTTACTTGTTAACTCTAGGAAATGTATCGGACTTTTTCAGTAGTATACTAAACTTTTTCAAATAGTGTTTTTCAAAAACGTCTCAAAATGTAGCATTAAATTTCTTCTAAGGGGGCCAAATATTCAAAATTTTTTCCGAAGGGAGGGAAACCCCCTTTCCCAAGACGACAGTCGATACTGTCTAATCCCCTCCCCAGCTAAGAAAGCTTTCTACTTCTTCACACGCTGCTGTTTTTATTCCCATCCAATCCCCCCCCCCCTCTTTCAACTTTCCTGCCCGTCAGTCACTGACCTGTCTCTCTGTTAAGTTGAGTAATTCTGACAACCTTGTCCTCCTGTCACGGCTTAGATACATATTTTCTTGAAAAGCTTTCTCTAATTCCAAAATTTGTAGCTTGGAATACGGCCGACGTTTTGTTCTTCTGACTCTGTTGTTTGACGTGGCTGTTGATATCCACGGTGAGCTAGTTTGACCACCTAAAAGAAAAGAAAGTATTTCGCTCTCAGTTCTTTGAATGAATCCTCCCTTTCTTGACAGAGGACACTACAAGAATATCACACAAAATACCCTGTAAGGTATAGTACGTTGTACCCTTAAAGGTGGGAAGTAGAACAAGTAATTCAAAACATTTCCTAAGCGCCAAAATGTTGACTAACTCTGTCTTAGACCCGATAAAATCGTACGATGAAAAAATCGTAGAATGTATGCAAATGAGGCTTAAGGTAGCACGCTTCCCAGTGTATCCCTGGGGCTGAGCCAACAAAACTTCGCCCCGTGTTCAGTGCTGAGTGTTTCCTCGTAGACGTCGATACAACCATAGGCGTAGGGAAACTGTTCGAGACTTGGGGATGAAACATGTTGCTGACCGCCGTCTTGGGGGAGTGGTTCCCTTCTACAAAAGTTTTGAACATTTGAGAGTCCTTAGATGCAATTTGGTGCAACATATTGTGCAAATTGTAAGGAAAATTATGGCAAATTTTTGAAATTCTTTACAGAGGAAACAAATAAAGTGTTTTCGTCCATGGATTGAGCTGAGAGGCTGGGGCGTACTTACTCCCCACTGCATCACATTTTGACTGGGGGTTAACCCCCCCCCCCAGGTTTCCTATGCTTATGTATGTAGTTCAAGGCAGGATTCTGATTTCATAATACTCACTATGGGAAAACAACCTCACGAGGCACTTCCAGAAGCAGACTTACGGTCTACTGAGCACACTTCAATACTCGACTTGCTCTTACCGATAGGCCAAACTGCAACAACATAATTTGAGTGTACATAGATAATGACAAAAACGTCCCGGGTTACCAAACATCGGCTGGTATTTGAAACACATTCAAAATCTTACATGGATAGGCCAATTATCAAGGCTATCACAATGCAGTATCTGTTGCAAGTTTCTTACATCCGGGATACTCTAAGTATGTGCTATCACAATGCAGTATCTGTTGCAAGTTTCTTACATCCGGGATACTCCAAGTATGTTCTTTCAAAACCAATCAACAGACAATAATTAAGCTTAATGTTTTAACAAGAGAAAATAAAAAATTGTAACTGTTAGCTTACGTTCACCTCAGGAACACGTGTTTTAATTATGCTGCCAGCTTTAAGGCATATTTTTATTTTGTGGAGAACATTTAATTTTACTGTACTAACATGGTCTAAATATACACGGCGGCTAATGACAACATTGCAATTGATATGTGGAACTGCACTTACTAGCCGCGATAGTCTTATCAGTGTTAATACAGAAATAACGACACTCGATGATAACCATTTCAGCAGTATGTATACAGTTAAGTGTATTATCTGACGAACGGCTCTTGTAATCATTAAAGCATATCGCTGTAGATTTAAAAAGCTGGTTTAGATTCGTCACGGTAAATGAATTCTTGCCGCAAACATGCTGGTCTAAGTTGACTGTGGATGTGAAACAATGATAAACTTCCTGCAAAGGGTTGAAAGGTTTGAAAGGCTTAACTATATAGTACCTTCGTGTCTTTGAACAACCCTTCGAAACAAAACTTTTATGAGATTAGGGAACATCCTCTCCCCCTCCCTTTTCCACCACCACTTGCCCCGATCTTCTGAATATTTTGAAAGAAAAAGTTGTAATAGAGAGGTTGGTTTTCTTTTTTTTTATTATGTTTTCATTTTTTGTACAATATTTCAAACCCCAATCATTTTTATAATATTTACATGACAAAATCGTAGCTGGCCTTTATCTGTTCTTGATAGTTGGTTATTTAAAGTACTCATGAATCTGAATGTTGCAATGGTACCGAGCTCGGGTAACTTTATAGGAGCAGTAGATAGTATGCCTTAGAGCCTCGGAGAATTCGAGGGCCTTGTCGCTTCGGCTTTGTGTCTGGGAATTTGAACTTTCAAACCTTCGCAGGCCTAGTGCATATAGGCAGATCCATAGCCGGGGGAGAGGGGGGAAGGGACACCCCTAGAAATTTTTCGCCGCCAAGAAAAATCGATATTACCTTAATACAGCTCAACGTACACACCCCGCCCCCAAAAAAGAATTTGGCGCACTCTGGAAGCTATCTCACCCCTCCCCTTCATTACCTTGTCTGGCTATTGGCCTTTGCCTAGGGCACAAATTTGTTAATCCGGGCCTGGCTGATATGGTATGCTTAGGAAACTTCACGTTAAAGGGCAAATAAAGTGACGTCACTGCAAATTCATTTTATGGTAGTGGGCGACCAGATGGTCGCCCAGTGATAGGTAGGTGTCTCCAGACAGGCGGTTTTCAAGTTACTTGGCGACGAGATATTTTGGATGAATTAAAAATGCAGTCGCCCCAATCAGAGTTAGTTTGCCCCGTCATTCTAGTTCATGGATAGCCTATTTTGATCATAAGACAGTATTTTTGTTATTGAATTGTGAAATTCAAGGAGAATTTCTACCTGCTTTACCTATTGTTTGTAATAGTTATGTTCAAAATGCCTTCAGAGGTGCTTGTAATGCAGTAAGAGGAGATTTCCAAGAGTCTGCTGATTTTTAAAGCAAATTTTGGGGCGACTGCCTATTGCTTTTAAATGCTTACTACACGAGATAAGTTAGGATTTCTCCTTATGTTTACCCAGGGAGTTGCTGTCAAATAGCAACTTTCTGGTCTACCATATGTCTAGCGTTTCTTTTGGATAAGTTTCATGTCTGCGATGGCAGTGGGAGATGACTGCAGGAATTGTCTTAAAACCGTCCAGCTCCCCTTGATGAAAGATCTAAGGTCGAGTCATTCGTTGGTTAAGTTTAGTTTGGTGCCCGGAGACGTAAATTCATCAGAGGTGTTGTTTGGTTTTCGCCCTTTAGCCTTTGCCTCCCCTACCTCTTTTAAAATAGAGACACCTGAAACTGTGCTTGATGACCTTTTTGTGCCATAGTGCACCCCCTCCCCTTCCCTTGAAGGGCAGTTGTTTTACGACGCTAATCGACCACAAATGTGGGAGAAGCCTATTTGGCTTATGAATTACAACTTTACGTAGGATGGCTAACCAACTCAACAATTTAGACAAAATTTGCAAATTTACACCCATAATATAAGTACACGCACGCGCCCTACCCGAATACACATACTAAATGGGTGATAAAATAAGCACAATTGTCTTAAGTAAAGGGTGCCGCGTATAATCGTTCAACAATTTCAAATTTGTTCTTTGATGTGGTAGGATGCGACCTTCCACATGATGTACTCTTCGGGTATTTACTTTCGCCCTTCGATCATCGCCGCTGTAACTTTTAAAATGAAAGACTGCCAAGAATAGAAAGATCAGTATTGCCAGGATTCAACGTAATTCTTTAAAGACGGAAGAAAGTCGCCAAAGGATTGGTCCCTCTCTATTTGCCTCCAACATGGCGGCGCCAGAGTTTTGGAAGCTTGAAGGGTGGGTCACGAAGAAGGTATTATTGGGACAATAGCAAGCCAGTTGCATAATACTTATTTTGTTTGGGCAATAAGTGAGGAGCAAGGGGCAAGGGGATCTCTAAGGAGATAAACACCCCTACTCTCACCGCTTTTGACCCCTGTGAATTAAAAAAGTGTCATATTTCCCAAAAGTTCCTGTCTGTGCTACCTGTTCAGACTATACACGTTTCTATAAGATACGATACAACTCAACCACATGTTGAAAACTAGTTAGTACAGTTGTCTTCAATTTTTTTAGCAAACTGTACAAGACTCATATAGTTCATACATTCTGTTCGGGGTCTTTCAGAATATAATTCCACAACCATCCTTGGCGATATTATGTTATCGATATGCTATTACCGCTATCAGCTGACGAAAGCGTCTGAAAGCAGAACCGCACATGCGGTGAAATCCGTATAATATGCGGGTCGGTATCGTCGACATTTTTATTTAAAATTCCTTTGGGTTAAATTTGGGCGTATCGTTTTCGAATAACCGTATACCTGCTCGAGGGGATTCCACCATCCCTACAGGAGATGCATATACGAGGTGTTAAAAGGTAAACGTTCTTAGAATTCAAACGAAAAGCGGATAAAATGTTAGTACTGAACACTAAAATATTATAGACTTGCCTTTATAAAATATTTACGGAAAGCTTTCCTCGCTGAAATTCGATGATTTCTGAATATCTTTTTATGATAGTGACTTTTGTCAAGCAGATAAAACATGTAGAATAATAACGAGGTTCATAGTCCCATCAAGCTGTTATAATGGAAATCACTGCTGCTTTTATGATAAAAAACAGCATTAATGTAACATATTCTATTGAAAGACCGTCTTTAAGTACAGTACAAAGTACATGTAACTTGCATTTTAATGAGATGATAAAATGGCATCGACTTACAAAAAGACACAAAATTTGACATTATTTTAACTGCGATAGGCCTAACTAGTATAAGTTTTTCTTTCCGTTTTTACCAACAAAAGAAATGTCATTTGCACGTAACATTTTGCTGTTTTTCCTGGAATGTTTGGTTTAAAATGTAATAATTTTAAGAAAAAAATTAGTGCTTGAAGTACCTCTACAAATTTTAATTCAACTTTTCTATTTCAATCATTGTCGCTTATGCTACTATTTTTGTAATAAATAACTATTGAGTTTAGCATAACTGTCGTAACATCCCATTACAACCATTGCTGCCGTAACACACCAATATAAATACATTTAAAAGTATGTTCTGGTGACCAAATTTGATGTTTTCAAAAAAAAGCAGAAAAATTTTTGAGGCAGTGAAAGCCCCATCTCAACAGCATCTTCCATTAGGAAGATAAATTTTTGAAAAAATACTAGATTTTCAGCATCTGCAGTGCACGATGGGAAATTTGTGATGTCATCTGGGCAAATTGGTTAGATGTAGCTTTTGTATTTCTTTATAATGTTAATATCACTGTATTGAGTATTTCAAAACTTTATTTGCTGTACCATAAGTATGGAACAGTTTTACACTATATCTACAAAGAAAAAGATCTAAACATTCCAATGGTATCAGGTTTCAAGGACAAAAAAAGCCTGGTATCCAATTATAAAGAATAACAAAAGGAATCTGAGGCAATTTGCCCACTTGGCTTCATGTTCTGTGACCTTGAGGAAATCTGGAGGTTCTGATGCCATGTAATGAAATTTTTTTATCTTTCATATAAGACCCCTACAAAACGCCACCAGACAAAGCTTTCAAGTGAATTCCTCCGCAAAAACGTTCTCCAACGAATTTAGTCGCAAATTTTGGGGTGTTTAGTGCAGCGGTTACAGTCTGCTGCTAAGAGAATGTTTTGTATTCGTTGTAGCAAAAAGGATGAATTATTGATTATGTGTTAAGCCGTGGGACTAGGAGTTGTTCAATCAGTTTCAGTACATTTTCTTTAGAAGTGAAATCTTTTTGCAGGCTATTTAGTTTGTTTCAAGGCCGGAAGTACGGCCCTTCTATAGAAGCTCTAAAAATCATACCATGGTAGTACAAAGTTTGAATTACAATGACACGGAAATTTTTAAAAGTATATCTTTAAAAGTCTACAAATTTTTAAAGGAAAAGTACTTAAAATTTTGACAATTTTTTAAACAGATTTTAAAGAATTTCTATAGAAATCTATAGACTTTGCAGAGAATTTTTAGGCTATTTCTGTTTGTTTGTTTCTGCATAATCTTTATGAATTTTTTTTAAAAATGTATATAACTTCTACAAAAGGTCAGTTTTGCTGTTTAAGTTGTAAAGAGCTTTACCGAGACATTTTTATGAGATTTGTACGGAAAATTCAGAGAAATTTCGCAGAAATGTCTAAAGAATTTTCTTAAAATTTAATTGAATTTAACACAAATTCTGCATAAACTGTTAAAAAAATTTATACGTGTTCCAGAGATTTTGAATAGCATGCTAATGTCTGTCTGTTTTGTTTATCATGTTTACTTTAATGAGAATGGAAGATTTACTTGTGCCTCCTCATATGTGAGGTATCTAGCTTGAATCTGTTGAAAATGTCAAACACAATTAGGCTCCCTTCGAAGCAATTACAAATGGACTAAGTTGTTGATATAAGCCAACGAAAATATGATTGGTACGATTTCTGTCTACAGTAAATATTGTAAATGTTGACATCGCCCATTATGATGACGGAAGTACTAAATCGGTAGTGCTTTCATGTTCTGGTGGACTTGAAAGCAATAGACGTTTTCGGAAATGATTCCACGCAATGCATTATGGAAGTGGGTCAAAGGTGAAGTGTACCAAACTAGCAGTGTCCTTGCGTGTTTATACTAGTCAGGGTACCCCCTGCACGTCGTCATGGTACACTTGATTCGGTGACCCGGCCGGAGCACCGAATTTACGAAAACGTCTATTCTCGTTTGTTTTCAGTAATGAACAGTTCCAAACAGTTTATTTAAAGGGAAATATTGCGTTTAAAAAGCATTAACATGGCATAAAGAACATTCCTTTAATTATTATTTAACTGTTAAGTCTCACCAATAAAGTTTAATAGTAGCTTTATTTCCTCAAAATATTACTGTATTACAAAAGTAACGAATGTTGCATCATTTGAATTGTTGAAAGTTTGGGTGAATAAATTATTTTTACGCAACAAATAACAGAATTTCTTCATGTGAGAGCCTTACTTCTTGAAAAGAAAGCTACCTCAACGGAAATATGATTGGTACGATTTCTGTCTACAGTAAATATTGTAAATGTTGACATCGCCCATTATGATGACGGAAGTACTAAATCGGTAGTGCTTTCATGTTCTGGTGGACTTGAAAGCAATAGACGTTTTCGGAAATGATTCCACGCAATGCATTATGGAAGTGGGTCAAAGGTGAAGTGTACCAAACTAGCAGTGTCCTTGCGTGTTTATACTAGTCAGGGTACCCCCTGCACGTCGTCATGGTACACTTGATTCGGTGACCCGGCCGGAGCACCGAATTTACGAAAACGTCTATTCTCGTTTGTTTTCAGTAATGAACAGTTCCAAACAGTTTATTTAAAGGGAAATATTGCGTTTAAAAAGCATTAACATGGCATAAAGAACATTCCTTTAATTATTATTTAACTGTTAAGTCTCACCAATAAAGTTTAATAGTAGCTTTATTTCCTCAAAATATTACTGTATTACAAAAGTAACGAATGTTGCATCATTTGAATTGTTGAAAGTTTGGGTGAATAAATTATTTTTACGCAACAAATAACAGAATTTCTTCATGTGAGAGCCTTACTTCTTGAAAAGAAAGCTACCTTACTGCCTTATTTTGAATTGTCTATAATTTTGTATCTATTAATATTGGTTTAAAAAATATGATGATTTTCTAAAAAACAAACGCAATATTTCCCTTTAAATCACACTTTGCAATAAGTTTACATCAATGAACGAAAAAAAAACAGACCGGGAGTGGAAAAACCCATTTACAATATGATTTTATGATAAGCACAAACAAAATTTTAATATTACCACTCACATGTAAATACTGAGGGCCATAGAATGTATACTTGTAGACTGTTCAAAATACGGCACCATACCGGTACTATGCTAGCGATCTTCCCAAAAAAGTCACGAAAACACTTTGGTCTCAAAAGTTTGAGTAGTTTTCGAGGTTTTGGGTGGCCTCGTAGTCACAATTTAATCATTTTTGAAGATTTAATGTTTAGAATTGATTGATTTCTATGTCTGGATAGAAGTAGGACATATGTTTTTCGGTCGTTGGAGTTGAAGACACTTTTTGAAAGTTTATCACGATAGATTTAAAATTAGCTCATTCGTGTGTACAGTAACCTAAGTTGCATTTTTACGACAAATGGTGTTAATAATCAAGAACTTGTTGAAAGTATCACTAATTTTTCTCCTAGGGTGTAGTTTGAAGCTTTACGCTAAAAAGAGAGTTCCCTGTTCTGATTATTTAAGCTTTTATCTCTAGCAGGTCCTACCTTAGATAGAGAATAAAGTTACCAACAGTTTCTTGCGGCATATACATTCTATTAGGCACTACTCTCTACTAATAATATTTCCCGCCTAAAATTTACTGACAAATTCAAAATGTTTGTCTCGGATGTAGTGGACGAAAGGTTTTTTATTTGAAAGTTGTGTTCGATTTACCATTCCAACCAAAATTCTACATTAAAATTAACCAGAAGTTGAGCTAAATTGTTGATCTGGCCCCCAGTAAGTTTTTGAAGGCTTAGTTACAAAAGATTTGCAAAAGCAGAATTCAGTGCAGGCCTGTAGCCAGACAAGGTTCTGAAGGGAGTGAAATGGTTTCCAGGGAGACGAAAAATTCTTCAGGGTGCCAAATGTGTAAATATGTATTAAGTCAATGGCAACTTGAAACTTCTCAAGTGGACGAAAAAATTTTCGGGGGGGGGGAGGGCTTCGCCCTCTTGATCCCCCTTGGCTGCGGGCCTGATTCAGTGCTTGCATCTTCTCAGGGCCACAAACAGCTTGTTTATTTGGGAAGCCAGAGAATTGTTAAAGAAGAGCAAACTTTTACAATGAAAATGATTTTTCACCCGAAACTCAAATTCCAGTTTTGTTTTTACACATCAGTTTAATCATCCATCGATAAAAACTGTTAGCTTGAAGTAGGATTGAGTTGTTCTCAATCTTATTAATACTGAAAAAACTATATACACGAACATTGAAATACATAGTTGAACCAGCCCTAGCCCACTCAAATCTTCAATTGACTAATTTAGTTTCACGTATACATCATGGTAATAACTCTCAATTTGGACCCAGCCACGGCCAGTCTACCTGCTTCGTATCACGATGATTTCTCTGCGTGTGATTCGTTTGATTTGGCTCCTGGAAGCTCTGCAGTTTATACAAAATTAGAAAGTTAAAATGGTGAACCATCTTTTATGGGGTGGGCGAAGTATGTCTTATATTAGGGCTTACTTAATTTTGCAGTGACAAAGTTTTATTTTACATTAATAAGTTAACTTCCCTTTTCATTTCTCTAGTACCAGTTGCTTTCTATTATGTTTTATTGTCTCAGCCCACGCGGGAGGGGAGGGCGCTCTTGAAACTCAAGGTCTAATAAAAATGGGACATGACCAACCCCCCCCCCCCTTGCGATCCCTCTACTGTCTGTCACATTTTCTTCCGTATATGTGTATGAGCCACAGTTCCATCTCAACAATGAATCCGAATGGTTATATTTACAAGTTTACAATCAGTTTCCATTTTTGACGAATACAATATTGCTACATGCTTTTGAATTATTACATAGATTTTGCGATCTAGTGTGGACACCACGAGATTTTTATTTCATCCAAGAGAAGGCTTTTATATTACAATCATTGTCATTCCGAGCAAAGAGAACACAAATGTGATCTTACTTGTTTACTCTGTTTTTCAATCAAAGTGTGATCTCTAATTCCAAAGCTTTGTGCTTCTTCTTCATTTGAGCTTGTTTAAAGTAGTAGATTAAATGCCCGAATTAAATGGTGACAATTTTGTCACCACTCCCTCACTAAACAGCTTTGCTTTCTCCAAAAGTAGGCATTTTACTTGTAGGGAATTCAGTTTATGTATATAGCTTGTAGGCCTCGGGTAAATTCCGTTTACTTTTTAAAAGTAAGATGAAAAGAAAACGAGGTTTTAATAAACGTAAGAACAGACCTATGAGCAAAGGGATTAACGTCCAGGACAATTTTAGACAATTAAGGTGACGGATGTGTACGCAATATACGTATATAATAGGCTATATACATAACGCACAAATTCCGGTTTCAAAAAATGTCTTTACATATAGGCCTACAATGCAATCCTTTTTCAGAAAGATAAGAAATAACGTGACCTTACTCAGATACTGCAGTTTAGTTAAATTTCAAAATGTCTCCTTGGTGAGAACGTACTTTTAAGCTGTTTCTACGGCGTTGCCGTGACGTCACTTGGTTTTGAAAATAGTTCCATACTTACCATATAAGTGGTTTTAATATCATTGATTCAAATCGTATTCCAGCTCAAACTGGCGGGGTATTAAAAATATTACTCATAATATCGTATGAATAAATTTCAATGTTCATTCCTTTACTTAAATATAGCATGCGGTAGTATGTATATTATCTATTAATGAGGCTTTAGGTTGTTGTCTACCTGTAGATACTGCTGACAATTTTCGTTGGTAAAGAAAATAACGAAAAAAGTGGCGCCACCCAGAAACTTGCATTCAGCAAATTTTGCATTGAAAGGATTTAAAAGAATAGTCCAGACCCAAATTTATTTTTGATATAATACAAAGAATTTGATTCTAGGCATTCTGGTGAAATTTTTATTCAATACCCATGTTTGGTTCTTAAGATATTAGCAACTGAAATTATCATATTTTCTACCAGGAGTCAACTTGTAGCAAACAGGTGTGATGTCATGGCTTCACACTGAGGACCAATGTTTTGTACTTTTTTATTTTTCATCCTGTTATTTTGACCTTGGATTGATTATGGTTGCTATCTTGCTCCTAGGGCATATAAAGTTTTAAAAATTCCACTCCTCAGGATGCATTTATGGTATGAATAATTCAGAGTTTTGTTGTATAAAATTGGTAGTAAATTTTAAAGAAAAACAAAACATTGTCTTTCAATGTGAAGCCATGACACCACGCCAGTTTGCTTCAAGTTCACTCTTGGTAGAAAATGTGTCTACTTCAATTGGTAATGTCTCGAGAACCGAACATGGGAAATGAATGAAAATATCACAGAATGCTTAGAATATGTTCCTTTTCAACATATCAAACATACATTTGGGTCTGGACTTTCCTTTTAACAGTCTCCCAAGCCTTAATCTCGAAGCATCAGATGTAGGGCTTGCCCACGTAGTAGGCTGTATGGCATATTCCTTTTTCAGTCATATATATATGGTTCGGGAATCTAAGGATCTAAGCAAACAGTCCACTCCACGGGCTACTGTAACTTAAAACATCTCCTCTGATTGTCTGACTTCCCTTACATGTTTCTTTCAGTGATCATTAAGAACATACATGCTGCATTTGGTTAAGTAATAGGAAGTTGCAAATGAATCCAGGGATTTGTTTATAAAAAAATATTGTCATATGACTAAAAAGAGCCATACATAAGTTAGGTTATAAGGGTAGTCTAATTCTAATTGGGAGTCTGCATTTCCCCTTTAAACACGGTCAGAAATATTTAAGCACAAAAAGTTTTTTTTTTTTTTTTTTTTTTTTTGTCTTTTGAAGTAAGCCTTCTTAGGCTTGAAGTGAAATATGCGAGTATAACTATGCATTGCCGTTGTTGAGGATTTTACAAGGGGATTAGATTACCATGCTTTGCCAAATTATAAACTGTAATGACTGCACAGTAAAATTTTATAACCTCCTTCAGTTTTATCGTCTCGAATAAAGATGATCATGTTTAAGTGTTGCATGCATACGTACTTCTAACGTTGCCGTTGTCTGATGATTGTTAAACTTGTGTGTTATGGAAACCTCTGCGAACTTTATCAAGACGCAAGTGCCGAGTTTCTATGTCGTACAAAGGTTTATGTAAAGTTGATAAATCTTCTGCGTGTGCTTTCCTGGTAAATTGTCGGTCCGAACTTTGCTACAAATTTGCGATACTAAGCCCGCTTGTAACACAATTTGCCTTTATATCTTTCTGTTGGATTTCTTCGTCAACGTCTTTTTCGAAGTCGGTGTGGATAGCACTCTAACTCGAAACATTGTCACGAAGTGTTGTCGGTTAACTTTATCGCAGTGTACAAACTTTTCGGCAAACCATTTTCAGCGGAAAAATGCCTTTCAGTAAATTAAGAAAGCCTACCTCGATGACTCTTTTAACCACTTAATCGTTTACAAGTCCGACAGAACTAGTCGAATTTCGAAAATACAGCAACGACAATAACACGTTTTAAGCAGTAGGCCTAATGATGTGTGTTGGAAAACAGTTCGAACGAATATTTTATGTTGCGACGAGAAACAATAACAAACCATAAGCTAGCCATCCTACTTAAAAAAAAAATCGTTTTGCGTTAAAAATGCCTTGGGAACATACTAGCAAAAATCTGTCACTGATATTTGAAGAAAATAATAAAGAGATACTTACCACCGGCGACTCCAAATGTGTACCCCGCGGTCCGGTGTCCTGGAAGATGCGTGAAGCTCATTACTGGTGGGGCGTTCACGGCTGCAGCCGCTGGAGTCGCGAAGTGGAACGCCCTTTGCTGATGGGCGGCCAAATCAAACGAATTCCACGCAGAGAAATCATCGTGATACGAAGCAGCTAGACTGGCCGTGGCTGGGTCCAAATTGTTATTATAATACGGATATCGACAAGCTACAGGCATGTGCGGAGTCGTATTCTGTGCCGTGGACGTCCCTTGAGCGGAACGGAAAGCGTGCGATACAGCTTGTGGGGATACGATACTGTGAGAGTTTCGAACAATGTTCTCCGTCCTACTAGCCACTGGTTCCTGCTTCAGCTGAGGTGAACTCCACGTTTCTGTTGCCCACTGCATGACGTAAGGATTTTAAGTTTCGTCTTCTTAGGGTTAACTGTCAATTTTTTATAACAAAATTTGATAGAATTTTTTCCTTGATTAAGATTTATTAATCAAGCTAATGCAGTTTGACAAATATTAATAGTCCTTCGGCCAGGTCAATTAATTTCATATGCTCGGTAAACAGACGTAATTTTAATTATATTTGTCACTATTTGATATAAAAACTAAAAGTGAGTCTGCGACATTCTCCTTTCTAAAACATGTCCCATTTTTGTAATAAATCGAAAATAAAGATATAAATATTTGATAAGAAATGATTTCTTAATTCTTTTCAAAACCAAAGAAATTAATTTTGGTTAAACGATCAATTTGGCAAGAACTGATAGCCTCATTAAGCGAAATCGACGCGTAAAGTGATTTAAGTGTTAATAAAAGATATATATGACGGCGATAAATTCAACAACTACAAACATACCCCGTATAATATATACACACAATTTGGCAAAGTGTGTAGCAAGTTGAACTATACACAATTCAACAATATTTTAATGAGGGTTACATGTATAACGTTTCGCATACGTCGGCCAATCAAATCTTTTGGTAAAAAGTTAGGAAACTGCGCATGTGCACTTCAACAAGTGTCAGCGCCATTATATTCGTGTCGTAAGATAAAGTTCAAAACGACAAAGATTCGTTGATACTTTGGATAATAGTAGAAAAGATTAAATAAAGTATGGTTCCTCGGAATGTAATTAACGTACTGAAAGCCTTAGTAACTCATGAGCTCAAAGGCGTAGGAAGCGGGGCTGGAGGGGGGGTCTAAAACCGCCCAGTCAAAAATGTGGAGGGCGGAACTATGCTTCCACCCCTTAGATCCAAGGACGAAAACTCCTTATTTGTCTCTTCTGTAAGAAATGTCAAAAATTTGCAGTAATTTACCTTAACATTTGTCGAAAATGAAGCACCAAATTGCATCTAAGGACCCTTAAATATCCAAAAATATTCCTAAGGGAAGGAAACATCCCCTCCCCTTAGACCCCACCCCCAGGACGACGATCCGAAACAAGGTTCAGCTCCCGGTCTCGAACAGCTTCCTACTCCTATGCATTAGTTGCATATCCTTTCATGTGGACAAGTTTTACAAGTCACAGAGTTAAAACGAGTTTAAGTTCCCTTTGATATTTGAGAGATTGGATTCATTTAAAACATTTTAGGGAGGTTTGGAAGGAGGGTGCCTTCGAACCCTCCGACCATCTTCCTGGGGGACATTACTTAATCCCACAATGTCAGTGGGTGGTAGGTGGTTCAAAATTTTAGCAGGCCATGCCACGGGCACTATGGACTGAGAATCCCTTTACGGTGACCCAGGGGAAGATTCTTTATCAGCCCAAACCCATGGTCCCGCTGCTCTCGCACCCTCCTCGAAAGAAGCACCCTGTACAGTATTTAGAAATTTACTTAATGGCATGTAACTTGCAGTGCTTCTCGTACCCATCGCCGTTAACCTACAAAGCTGACTGATGGTACTGTCATAAATTCAGAGAGAGAAGGCATGGAAGTCTTACTCCAGACACAAATCTAAGGGACAGAAGGCTCTCGGCGCCCCTAGAAAATTTTTCTACCCTTATTTTTAGGGAGCATATCTCAAGAATGTTCCACCCCCTGAAGGGTATCTCGCCCTTCCTCCTCAACACATTGTGTGGCTACAGTGCTGGTACTCCCAGGAAAATTTCAAAACATTTATCTGTGTGTCATATACATGTAAGATTATCATGATTTTGGCAGGCTGAGTATTTCACACCTGTTAAGACCGACTGCATGATCAAGTGGTTAGACTTGTTAGAGCATCCGACTTGCAGCCGGAAGGTTGGGGGTTCGAATCCTGGCCGGGTCATACCAAAGACCTTAAAAATGGAACCTACTACCATTGTGCTTGGTGCTCAGCATAAGCAATGGAGTAGGGAAAACAAGCCAGTAAGCCACAACCGGAAGAAAGGCCGTGGCCGGCCCGACTTAAGCCAATTGATTAGAAACTGAGCCGTAAAACCTCATCTAACTAACTTCACACCTGTTAATGGCTTTCAAAAGCCTTGCTGCCAGATGCTCTTGAAGTCTGTGATATCATGCGTTAAAGAAAAAACAATCATAATCTGGTACTCATTTCTTTGAATTCCTCCATATTCTATGGAATACTCAACTGTTAATCCACGCGTGAGGATTGCTCCCTAATACGCACATGCGCACACGATCATATCCCCATCCCAACCCTCTCGCTCCTAGCCCCTCAGTGAAACACATAAACATGCACTCATGTTCCTCGAACAAATTGCCAAAGATATCATTAAACCGACAGCAATTTCAACTTTGAGCTAAACAGCGTTTCATTATCTTTTTAGAGTGCTCAGGCAGGCGCGTACCTACGGGGGGCCTTGGGGCCTGGGCCCCCAGATATGTGTTGCCCCCCAAAAAATATTTGTCCTAATAAAATGTGTAAGAATTAAGGACAGCTATCAGTGCTGTGACACCCATTTGATACCTTGGCCCCCTAACAGTTTCATCCTAGTTACGCCCCTGTACTCAGGTCTTCGGACCTCCTAATTGTAACGACATCCTGTAGCAACACCTTTAAGCTCATAACAGATAACGTATCATATACCCTAACAGTTTTGAGAAAACAAAATCAATCATTATGTGTTAAAAGTAGTCATATACAGCTAAATTGCCCAGGGAAAAAAGACCCACAAAATCGATGTTACAAATCGCTCTGTTCGTTCGAATACTTTGACGAATTTGCCCGCATAATTCCTCTCCGACAGAGCCCCATATACTAGTTCGCTGCAGATGTTTAGCGGCACGTGCAGGATTCCATAAAATCTGAACCGCTGAGGCGGAAAGCACGGCAGTTGAAGAACCAGCATTTCTTGTACAATTCATGACTAACTGGTATCGTACCGCTAATACACATTGTACATTCTACCAAATTGAGTTTAACGATAAATCTTTTCTACACGACAACTCTTAAGAGCTTGTTAAAGCCTTCTGATTTTGAAGAGCTTGTCAGACAGTTTATCGTTTTATTGTAATATCATCGCCATAATTAGATATCCATTAATTTAAAATTTACGTATCATTTCGATATATGTCAATAGCTCTTTGCTCAGTGTTTCGAAGTCAGGCGTAAGGTCGGGCAAATGAAGTAGGAATTAGAAATGAATGGGTTTGACTTGGGGAGGGGGGCAGTGGACACGCCTTTTTAATTCGGATTTGAAGGTAACTCGAGATACCAACCATGTTTGCAACCTTGGATATAAACTTTGTATATTTCCAAACAGTTATCATACGTGTCAACCACTTCTTAAAGGAAGGGGGCATGATTTTTAGTGGCGCGAAGGCTTAAGGGAGTTGTGGAATTTTGTACCCTAGATACTTTGCGGTTTGCTCCGAAGTTGGTGTATAAAGCTTACTTAGTAGGTATACATGGCGACGGTAAAATTGCCTTAAAGGTCAGAAGCAGTCCCCCCATGAAGCCCAAAATGGTATACTGCCACCACCAAAAAGTTACTCATAACTCCGCCTACTTTAACAGAGATACCAAAATATAAACAAAGTAGCCTACATTCCTACAGCCT